>JAVDPK010001612.1:1078405-1090556 GCA_034780415.1 Cichlasoma orientale | reverse complement strand
ACACACACACACACACACACACACACACACACACACACACACACACACACACACACACACACACACACACAGCAAATTCTTAGACTCGTTTTATCCATCCCAAAAAAGGCCTGGTTGTTTGATGCTATTTTTGCTGGGTGGTTATAAACTGAAAAGACAAATTATTTATAGTATATTAGTTGTGTGATATTTTACCTCAAACACGCAGCACAATCCACAGTGCTTTGTGGACTTTAAATGACCAATGAGTGATTTTTGTGTTACTTTTTCTTTCACGTGTTCAAGATTTGTAACTGACATGTTTATTAGTGCATGCTGGAACATAAAAATATGCCCTTCCAACCCCATAAGGAAATGAGAACTGCTGTTTTACTAGACCTAAAAAAGCTTGGGTTCAAGGGCCTGTATCCAGAAAGATCCAGAACGCTCCAGAATGATCCATGGCAGATCCAACTTTACGGATCTGCCACATATCCATGTTTCCGGCGAGAATACGGGAAGATATGTAACGGATGTTCATTCAGAATTTGGATTTTTCAGGGTCCAATCTTGCCCGTGAGTGTCTACAGCCATCTGTAAAGGACGGTGGAGGCTCTGTCATTGTTTGGGGCTGCATTTCAGCCAGTGGTTTTGGAGATCTTGTACAAATTGATGGAGTTATGAACACAGAAAAGTACCATCAGATTTTGATCCACCATGCAATACCATCTGGAAAGCAACTGATCACAAGCAGCACAATTTTTCAGCATGACAATGATACTAAACACACTGCCAAAGCAGTAAAAGCATACAGTGGAACACTATCAGTCATGGATTGACCTCCTCAGAGCCCAGACCTCAACATTATTGAAGCAGTGCGGGATCATGTTGACAGAGAACAGAACAAAAGGCAGAAACATCCAAAGAAGAGCTTTGAATGTCCTTCAAGAAGCCTGGAGAACTATTCCTGAGGCTGCCTAACAGAGTTCAGGCTGTGTTGAAGAATAAAGGTGGTCACACCAAATACTGACTTTCAGGCTCATTACAATTGTACAAACTGTTTTGGCCTTATATGCTGTATTTTGTATGTTTGCACACATTTCAGTAAATCACTGCACCTATTTCTCATTTTCCTAGTAAAATATTAAAAAAACAATGAATGATTAAGATTTTTGTACAGTACTGTACTGCATTTGTGTAGGTAGGTGTATATATAATTTACACTGCTTATCTACACAGTAAAAAAAAATACTTAAAGAAATCAACACAATAGTTTTTTAAAGTGACATATAATCTAAACATGGTGAAGCATCATTCAAATGCTACTTTTCTGTTTAAAATAAGAACTGTACATTGTAATAATAAGCCTAACTTTAATACACAGATCCAAACCCTTTTTTAGCAAAAGCATTTAATTAAAGAGCAAACTGACAGAGCCAGCAGAAAAAAGGTGTTCTGGCAGGATTCAGACCAGCGGTTCATACAGTTCCAAGGCACAGAGGTGTGAACACTTCATTTCTAATCTTAACATAGTTTTAATTAAACATAAATTATCAAGATTAATAGAAAAATACTGTTTCCATGTACCTGTTTGACACATTAAATCTAAAGATAGCATCCTCAGAAGAGGAGCCGATTATGATAATTAAGAGAAACTGTCAGACAAGTCAAATATTACCATCTACTGTATGATAAGATGGTTAATAAAGCATAAAATGGTTACATACATTACACACATTGTTCATATTCTGACGCAGTAGTTAGTGATAACAGTCACAGTTACATGATAAATATATCTTTGATCAGCAGCACAAAGCAGAACTCTGCACTGAGATCAGTAAAGTCAGAGTCAAAGCTGCGTCTCAGTGACGTGGTGATGATACGATCGGGAACGTCAGATGTATGTGACGTAGTTTTCAGGTATGAGGCCTGTTTTGCCGTTATATGTTGCCTGAAGCCAGCCTGGTTCCACAGATGGGCCCACTGCAGACACAAACAGCTCAGTTCAGCTCAGCAAGTCGAGACAAAGACGCTCGTAAACCACTCACTTCTCATACGATGACATATACAGACGCCCATAACCTTGTTAAGACATGGAAGTGTCTCTAGAACTTAGAAAGCAAAGTGGAGTATCTCTGGTTCTGTTAGGATAGTACAAACATTACTCAGATCCAATGACCCTCATGTTAAATTTGAATCCATGAAGTTTCCAATCAACTTTTCAACAATGGGAAATGGCTTTCAGCATTCACAGAACAAGATATTTATTTCATGGAGTCATTCATTTGAGTGACAATGTTGTAATGTTTGATCTAACTTTAAGAATAAGCAAAACACAGTTTGGTAAATGGACTGGTTCTTGTACAGCTCTTTTCTAATCTACATGAACACTCAAAGCACTTTACACAGTATGCCTCATTCACACAAGCGCTCTCTACATCTGAGCGCTTTCTATCTAACATCTGCACACATTCGCACTCCAATGAATGCATCAGGAGCAACTTGGGGTTCAGCATCTTGCCCAAGGATACTTTGCCAGGGATCAAACCACCAACCTTAATAGATGACCTGCTCTACCTCCTGAGCCACAGCCACACAGTTTAAAAAACATGACTCTTGAACACCCAGCATCACATGTACACCTGATACTGAAATGCAACAAACAGCAAGCCCAAAAGAAGCTACTGGCAGTAGCAGTGATGTCGCTCCCCAACACAACAAAAGGAGAGCCTTGAGCTGGGATGAGCTATTTGTACCTACAGTATAAGTCAAGGCTCCAGAATGCTACTGTGTAGCTGCTATGGTTCCTGTTATTGCGGTCTCCTGCCACTTGAGGGCAGTATAAAAAAAAATATGTGATGAGCTAGAGGCCAATCTTGTTCAGGCATTTTTAAACAATGTGTGTGCGTCTCTCAACCACACTTCTTTTGCTAGTCAACCATAACTCAATAGCATTTAACCTAAACACAGCACCATCGCCAACAGTTTATACACTGTCAGCTTGATGGAGGACTATAAATGGGAGTTGCATTCCCCTAATCCTTCTCTATGTGTAGGTGGAAAGACATGTAAATAGATGCAATAATGCTGGACCACAAATTAGCCCTTAGCCAGTCCCACCTAATTGATTTGCGGCATGAGATCAGATCACAATGCACGCACACCTGAGAAGACAAGAAAACATCTCAATACCAGGCGTAAATGGGAAGGCCCACGGATCAGATGCCAGATGTGATCCAGTTACCAATATCATTGTTATACTAGGAGCCAGAGCTCCCTCAGGGAATTTAATCTTACCATTTGAAAAGAGAGCCCCCTGTGGAAAACTGAGTTCATGGCTGTGCTCTGCCTCACATGAATAAAGAGCTTTAGCTTCCCTAAGAGAACAAAAAGAATTCAAAGAAGAAGTCAGTTAGGAGAGTTTTCTCTCTCTCTGTGTAAACATGTGACAGCTTCAGGGCAGAGAAAATGTACCTCAGGCTACCTCAAAGACAACATACCTTCCAGTGGAACATACGTCTAACGCTGAGGAGAATATCGAACTTTCACGCCGCGGTTGTCTGGCTGATAATCTGTCACAAACAAACACAGAATTGAAATCAATTATGTCATTTGTTCACAAATTAGCTGCAGTACATAACATGAAATCCATTTCCTGAGAACATTTTCATCTTTAATTGAGGGTAACTAAGTGACCAGGTCTGGTTTGAGAGCACCATCTAATAACAGGCAGTTAAACTGTTATTATTTTTTTTTTTTGAATGATCCGGGCTGGTCCTGAGCCCAGACAAGAAAAAAAACTTTAATGTAAAGCCAACGAGTGCAATTCACAGTCTTCAAAACACAGAAAGAGAGAGCAATCAGCTGTTTCTTTAGTCAGCCATGCAGTCCGATTTTCTCCTGAGCTTTTCGCTGTGTGAGAGCACAGGTCAAAGGTAAAACTCTGTGTGGTGCGAGTGTTAATGTCTACAGTGTAAAATCAGGTTTAAATGCACTCACAAAGATCCAGGCCTCTGATAACCATTACTGGACACAGAGTGTTTAGCAGTCAGATCGGAGCCACAGCGGATGCGTGAAGATTTGCGCATGTGTGCGGCCTCCTGTGGGTCCGTTGACATGAGACTCTGCACCGATCCGTGACAGCTTTTGTAATCTGCGATATGCCACACGGGAAATCAGAAGCAAACAAGTGACAGATATTTAAACTACCTTTAAACTACAGCTTCAACTGTGCATTTCTGCAAAAGGCTCAGCTGACGGGAGCAGATAAAACTGATGTACGCACCCTCAGAGATGTGTAGGGAGGTGAGAGAGGAAGACGTGGAAAGCCGGTAGGGAAACAGTGAAGAGGAGGAGGAAGAGGAGGTGGAGGCAGTCCTGTAAGGAGCTCTAAGCTGCCGAGGAGAGGTAGAATCAGACACTCTCGCGTCTGTGACAGTGGCGCTGGGTGCATTTTTTTCACCCACCGAATGGGTGCTTTTCAGAGAGGAGACAGACGCCACCCTCTGAACTGGTCCAGCCTCCCTAAACAAGAAGGTTCGCTCTACTGGCGAGGGCTGGGCAGGGGTGGTGGACGTGGAAGCTCTGGAGGGAGGCCCTGACTCTTTTCCAGAAGCTAAGGAGTCAATTGAGTTTCTTTTGATAGACCGCTCCACAGCAGAGAGTAAAGAGGATGTGGAGGAGGAGACAGAGGACATCTGCTGAGCTGGAGTGAGCTGAGTGGACATCCAGGATGTGGAAGGCAGGAGGTGGGGGGATGTGGCGCTGTCTGTCGGGGGTTTCTGATCTTTCCCGTTTTGTGGTGGTGAGCAAGAGGAAGCTGCAGCAGGAGAGGATTGTTTTGAGGAGGGCGAGCTGGGCTCGGCAGCAGGAGAGGACGGAGGTGAGGTTTGAGACAATCCATTCTTTTCAGAGGAGTGTGAGGACAGAGACTCCTGGCTGCCCATCGGAGTCGTGCTGGGGCTGCTACTGAATGTGTCACCTAGAGGGAGAGATGGAAACAATTCCCTCAAATGAGACTTTCCCAGTGTTAATGTATTAAGTAAGTAAACAAGAAGGCACAATCAACTGGCGAGTGCTTAAAGTAAGTAAGTTAAGTTATGCATCCCAGCTTCAAAAAAGGCTGAAGTAAAGATAGCCCATTAAAAGCAGGAGCCTTACAGGCAAAAAATTTGGACTATTTTCAATTCCATTTTCTAATAACAATCATCTTAAAATTAATTCCTTGGAATAGTTAAATTATATATATTTTTAGTAGAACAGGTACCAACTTACAGACATTATTTTTTAAAATATAATATTTTGCAAAGACTACAAGCAGCTGGTTTGATCCTTAAAATGAGCTGCACTTCAAAACTGTCATTTTTTTCTCTCTTATCCTGAAGATTAATTAGCAGCTACAGTGTTCAGGTACAGTCAAAGTAGCAAAAAATGGAAATAAAGTAGCTTCCAATTGTATTTAAGCAAAGTTGATTTAATGTATCCAGTTTCTGTGTTAATGAGTGATGAAAAAAGCAGACTCACTGTCATTGTCTGCCAGGCAGAGAGCAGGAGGATAAAGACGGGCTCTTCTCTTTCCAGATGACAGACAGATGGCCTTGCTCCTCCGAGGAGTCGAGCGAGAGGATGGAGGTTGAGGCAATGGCACTGACAGGTCTGGAGCCTCACTAAAGATCTGACAGGAGCGTATATATATTTCTGTTAAGTGTATGTCTGTGTGTGTGTGTCTGTGTATGCATTAAAGTGTTTGTGTGTGTGCGTGTGTCTGTCTGTAAGCACACCTTGTTATGGTTTTCAATGATAATCTCAACCACAATGTTCTGAAACTTGATGTTCATCATAGCGGCCACTGTCTCCTCCTGAGACCTCATCAAGGTGGGACCAAAGATCATTCCCAAGTTGGACACAGTCATCATGTTTTCGTCACTGTGAGAAGACACCCTGCGTGCGCAAACACACACACACACACAAATTTATTTACTGAGAAATAAACTGAAAATGTATCAAAGCAAGTACTGCAAAAACTTTAAAAAGTGCATACTTGAGGAGATGGTTGGTTAAGAGATCCAACATTGTTCTGTTTTTCTCTGGTATCTTGTGGACAAGCGCATGAATCGCTCTCACTCTGTGCTTCTGGTCATCATACCCTTTACACAAGCAGTACAGAGGGATGGACACGGTTTGCTTCTGTTTACGTCACATTCAGTGTGTGAAGTGATGGTTTCGATCTAAAAGCTTCTAAAATGTCTGTGATGCTGTGCTGTTTTTGAAAGAGGCAGTAAGATTTTACTTGCAGCCCTGATGAAGTCTTTATGGAGCCTGTAGGTCAGAAGTGGTTCTGCCAGGCACCTTCACACACATTAGAAATGATAAATACATAATTCATGAGCAGCATTATTTTAAAAAAAAAAATTGGTGCTATATGTTACCTGAAATAATCCTTTAGACCACTAGTTATGGTCTTGGTGTCCCAGGCATCTCCATCGAGATGCACGTCAGAGGCAGCTGCAGAAGCTGTGGATGACAGACTTTTAAATATACCTGATAATCTTTGTGCTGGAATAAATCTTCCCCATGCAGAGAAATATCATACCAAACACACTCGTCATCAAACGCTGAACTTTAGAGTTCACGCCTCCTGTTCTGTAGAGTCCCAGGGTGGTAATCCCTGCAGACAGGTTTGAACATATACGGTACAATAAATACTCCTAAGAATTCATTTTTCCCATACAAACATTTTAAGGATGAAGAATACCTCTTGCTTCAACCAGCTCGATACACTTGTTAACAAATTTGAAGCCCGCTTCATTGAGAAATGCTGTAAAACAAGCACAACATCAACTAAATCTCTGAGGCATTGCAGCACATGTTGCAAGGCTATTAGGAATGAAACAAAAAGCTATTCAACACTTACTTTCCTCCTTTTTACTCAGCAGAGAAGGCAGAGTGTATATCTGAATAAGAAAGGATAAAAGATTATTTAGTTTAACAGCAGCAAGTATAGTAATCTATGTAGGTCAGCTGCCCCTGCTCTCTAGTTAGCCTACAGTTATTTTCCCCCCACTCATAAGTTATTAATGGTGAATATTTTCATACAGGTTCTTTCCCATCCATCGCCTCCATCCACAGCCGTCTGTTGGCCTCGGAGAGTGCTTGCAGGGTGATGACACCGTGTCTGCATTGAAAAAGAGGTCATTTATACCAGAGATAAATCCAGCAGCAAAATCTCAATTTACTCAGTTGACAAATAATCTCTTGGTTATCGTTTCGTCTCACCTCTCCACCACCTCGATGTCGAAGCAGAAGCGTTTGTCTATTGAATCGGTCTTCCTTCGGACACACGAGCGCAGCTTGAACATCTCTGGCGTACTGTGCACCACACCGTTCTGTTAACAGGGAAATATGGTTTCTGTGTGTGTGCTTGGCATGTGCTACTGCAGTTTGGTAATGCGGCTGACAAATTCTGGGCTTTTGGTATAGCCAAGAAATAGTATTATTCAGTGCTTTTAGGGCCATATTAGTGTTAGTAAATGGGCTAAATCCTGTAAAAACACAAGGTAGGGGTTTTCTCACCTGTCTGCTGGCCGGTCTGACCTCCGTGTTGCTCATGGTAAACATCTTGGAGCTCTTTTCGTAAGTACAGTAGTATCTGGTCCACACACTGCCCAGTGGACCTACATAATAGATAAAACACATTTTCATGCAGTTAAACTTGAGTGTGAGAGTGTGTTTTCAGTCTGAATGTGAGTCTGGCATCTTCTAAGCACAAGTGAAAGGAAAAAGTATGTGTTTGTGTATCTCACGTTTCTCCTGTATATACAGATATCCCTCCATGGTAAAGCAGCCGGGGGCTTTGAAGTCCTCTTCTGCAGATCTGATCCTCTTCATCAGCCTCTCGACCTCAGCACGAGTGCTTTCAAAGTTATTGCGAGCCTTAACAAACACATGCATAATTTGCATATGAAACTGCAACAAATGGAGGCTTGCTTACATGCTTGATGATCATGAAATATACAGATCTCTAAACAGTGTAGCCAGGAAATGATTACGTTATTCAGATTACGTTGATACAAGAGTTTTTTGTTGATCTGAGCCCTTTCATGTTAATCAGAGCAGTATACTGATTTCTTATTTGCATTTTTTTTGAAAAATCCAGCTTTTAAAAATATGAGAAAGACACAGGTTTTCACCTGATAAATCAGTAACACTAGATTTTTTTTTCTTTTCTTACTTACAGGCAAATTTAAAACAATCTGAAAGGATTGACAGGGCCCAGTAAATTTTTGCAGTCTAGAAATAATTGATTAACAAGAGCCAATTTAGACCAATTTGACTTTCATTGTAGTAATATAGGGCCAAATGCATCTGAACTTGTCTGTAAAAAAATTTCAATCGATGCCTAAAATGCAGGTAAACCAGACAAAACACACCATTAACAACTCAGTATTATTGGGTCCAGATGTTTTCAGAGATTTGCAGTCAACAATCACTTACATTTTGCAGATTAAACTGAAGCTGCTGCTTATAGGGTTCAAACTCAGAGGCCAACTCATATCCCTCATGGTAAAATGTAAACAACCCCTGAAGGAAGGCTAAAAGCTGGAAAGCAGAGTGATAGAAGCACAGGAAAATGTTAGCTGGAGGCTTGGGAGTGAAGAGTATAATGAAAGGATTACAAAAGAATGACTGTCAGTCATCAGCTCAATCAATCCAAAATACCCTCAGCTGGAGAAAACCTTTCTATCTCTGTCTGTTGTTTGGTTTGCTGCCCTTGTTTACTTTACAACAAAGAGTTTCCCTTTCTGTCAGCCGGAAAAATCTCAGTGCAGGAAGTGCTGTTACAGCAACAGGAAGTGGGCTTTACTGATATGTATCATTAAAACATGTTTGTCACTGGACAAACACTCTACGTAATGTGTTTTTTTTTTTCAGAACAGGTTTTTTTTTTAAGCTGAAATTATAATTTGATGTTTACAGCACAGAAGAGACTCATCACTCAATATTTTCCTGGGATGAAACAATGGTGACTAGGTTTTCCCTCTACTGAGCCGGGCAAAAATAAAACTGCGAACCAGCAACTCGACACAAGAAGCAAACAGATGATAATGACTTCAGCTCATGCATTACGAAAGTGAAATTTGTATGCCAGCATTAAAAAAAATGACAAGTTTAAGACCAGTTATATGAACTCACCGGCTCTACAAATTCAAACTTCTTTCTCTCCTGCACTTCTTGGATCTTGAAGACATACTGGAGAGACGCATCATAAAAAACCTGCCTATCTTTACTCATCTGTGAATCAGCCTGCAACAGGTACAGCAAAAACACCAAGTCAGTGTTTAGTTTATTTAATGTTCACTTTTTATTTATATAAAAGAACTTGTGTGATTTTAAGAATCAGGGAGTTTACCTCTTGCAGCTGGTTTTCCTTCTTCTTGGAAGACAGATTGAGGTGTTTCTCCAGGACCGAGTAGTACCTTTCTGTCTCCTTATCAAACTGCTTCTTTCCCTCCTGATGTAGTGAGACATGCACAGACCATATTAGTGATTAAAAAAAAGTAATTCACTAATTAAATCAATTTTACCAGAATAAATTTTACAGATGTGACCACTGACAAAAGAAGTGAAAAACAGTATATTATACTTTTTCATTTTTTTTGTCATGAATTGCTATTTTATTACAGTATAATCATATAAAAATAACAAAATTATTCTTGAAATCAATAAAGGAAATAACACAAGTATCTTTATTTGAAACCTTTAACTAAAAATATTTAATTGATCCAGCTTTGAAAATTTGCTGATTTGTTTCTTTTATTTATTTATTGCGCTCTTATTCATTTTCAGGTTTGGACTGTTTGTTGGACTAACGCATTAAGTTTCATCTGTGCACAGGGGTGCTGGAGCCTATTATTGCTGACACTGGGCAAAAGGCGGGGTACACTCTGGACAGGATGCCAGTCCATCACAGGGCTAACATGCAGAGACAGTCAACTGCACACTCTTATATTCACACCTAAGGCCAATTTATAATCACCAATTCGTGTCTTTGGATTGTGGGTGAAAGCTGAATTCACAGGGAGAACATACAAACTCCACCCAGAATGTCCCCCAAGGTTGAACCTAAAACCTTATTGTTGAGAGGTGACAATGGCAACCACTGCACACAATAAGAGCCCTATTCAATTTCTACTTAATTTTAATTTTATTCATGTCATATGAGTTCACAATAATGGTCATCTTAAGGCATTTGTAGTAAGGTAAAAAAAATTTGAGAGAGAACCCTAAAGATCCAATCATCCCCAGTGTTCAAACACTGTGGTGAAGGTGGGAAGGAAGAACTCCCTTTTAACAGGAAGACACCTCCGGCAGAACCAGGATCAGGGAGGGCCAGAACTTTAACAACCCCCAAAAATCACTTGAACAGACAAAATAATCACCAGATAATTGATAATGAAAATAATAGTTAGCCGCAGTCCATCACAAAACTAATATTAGTTCCACGATAAGTAACTACAACAGTAAAGTCTTTAATATTAACACATGAGAAATAACAATCTAAAGATACATCACATAATAGTGTAACAGGGGAGTATTTCTGCATTTAGTACTTTTCTGTTCAATATTTAAAACTAATTTTTCACAATTATTTTTGCAAACCTTTACTAACTAACACTTTAAATATTAATCTTTTACTTTGAGTTCAGCAGTCACTAATGTTTCTAGATTTATCCTGTTAGGACTGTGAGTGTCAGTAGCATATTTTCTGGAAGAAGCATACAAAAAATACTTAAGATAACATCTCTTTTCCAAAACAGCTGCACCTCTAAACTCCACATGTCCATCTTTCTGGCTTAGAAGCGTCAGAGTGATGACTTACTGCTCACACACTCCTACAACATTTCAGGCTGAGGAGTCACTTTACATTAACTCAAAGAAATGAGCTTTGATTTCATTTTCAGACCTAGTAATCAACCACATGACGCTGCTACAATATCTACATACTTATTTTTGTCTGAGAAAGAAAAGAGAAAAAAATAGATAATCTGAATTATACAATTTGAGACAGCTGTAGAAACCAGACACCAAACTCATTTAGTGTTTACACTGTCTGTCTGAGTTCAACCATCCCTCTGTCTGTGACATGCTCCCTTTCTTGCCCTCCCAGCGTCCGTTCCCATGACCTTGTTGCAGACACTGGACTGTGATCCGTCATTTATCTGGACAAACTGGATTCTCTGATTGCTGACTAACAACCCGAGTGGGACCAGAAAGGAGCAGAGTGATCTGTTTGACCACAACCCAGAGTGTTGGACAGCTAATGAAAGCAACATCCAAGTTCATAATCCGCTCAGCAGTGACCCTTCAACTCTAAGGTATACCTTTACAGCTCCAATCTGTTCCTTTCGAAACCTCTCGAGCGGTGAGATCAAAACATCATCAGCATTCTGGATCTGAGAGAGGAAAAAGAAACACAGCAGTCAGCTCAGTGTGTCATAGCAGTAAATACCTAGACCAGCAACATAAATAAAGCAACAGCTCCCATGAGGGTTTTAGCGTTTTACTCAAAATAGCTTCTGTCAAGTCTTATGGGCCAGTGGAGGCTTGTCTTTTATTATTCTGATAGCTTTAACTTAAAAACAGGCACTTTTCTTTCAAAATATTTCAAATCAAGATGTTAACAAGACAATTTGTTTGTAACTTCACCAAATTGTTGTATACAAGCAAATTCAGGGCTGAGGTTTGCGCCATTCATTTGTCAGCTTATATGCTGTTTAAATGGAAGCAAACTACGTATACTTGAGCAAAGCAGATGATCTCAAGAATTAAACCCTTTTTAACTCCTACACTTTACCTGCTGCTTTTCACTCGTTTTCAATCCAGTCTTTATATCTGCTCATTTTCAACATGACAATGATCCCAAACACACTGCCAAGCATACCTGGATAGAAAAACTCACAATGCAGCACTATCCCTCACGGGGCCGGCGGTAGCATAGGACAAGGGTGGGCTCAGCCCACCCAAATTTGATTCTTGCCCACCCAATCATAATCTGTCGTACTGCCTGCGGGCAGCGAAAGGTCCGCCCATCAAGTTACGCCCACAATAGTTTTTATTTTCCACGCTTGGACACTATCTCTGGGCTGCACGCAGGTTCAACTGAGCAGCTCTC
>JAVDPK010001612.1:1064383-1076875 GCA_034780415.1 Cichlasoma orientale | reverse complement strand
CACACACACACACACACACACACACACACACACACACACACACACACACACACACACACACACACACACACGCAGCATACTATGTGCATACATTGCACATGTGCAAAAGTTTCTCCCCACACAGACAGTGCCAGACTCCAGTCATTCCGAAACAAAGGGCTTTAGCTGATGGAGGGTCTCTGAGTCAAAGACATTTCCCAAATTGCCATGGTGCACAAAGCACTGCCGGTACAACGTGCTCACTACAAAAAAGGTGTGAATCAGACTTGTGGGAAATCTGGACAAACATGAGGAACTAAGTGACGTGCATCAAGTGACAGTGGCTGAAAATGAGTGTAGCTTTTAAACCAAAATCCTGTAGATAGTCACTTGTGACTCTAGTTGTTCTGTATTAGTGACAATGAATAAAATTTTTTGTGCCAAAACAGGCAAGTTTCAGGTCTGACATCTAAACTCGGGATAAAGCTCTGTAGAGCTGAAGAAAGCCTCAGATTGAAGTCATATTTTTTCCCCAGGAGTAACCCTTTCACACCGTCAGAGAATTTTCAAATTGTTACTATGAAAAAAAAGATTACAGCTGCTTAAAGATGGGATGGACTTGCTGCTTTAAGTTGGGTTGGCTTTATCCCGATCAGTAGGAGAAACAGTGCAAAACTACTGACGAGTTGATTGGTTTAGACTTTGCTGACACCAGTGTAGTTAAATGGTTTAATAGATGAGCACAGTCAAGCACAGCAAGATCCAAGGCATAAATATCTAAAGGCACAAACGCCTTACATGTAGCTATTAATGTTTTAAACTGCTACCAAGTTTAAAATCACTATTTTCACTTCCTATACACACCCTAACTCAAATACAAACACACATTTTCTTACCAGACGTTTTCTCTCCTCCTCCATGGTGCTTAAGAGCTGAGAGAACTCCTTTAAGGACTGGGCTGCAAAGTAAATAACACATCCCGCTGCTGTAAAGCCTAATCATATTTTAAATATAGTGCAATCTCGCATAATATTTTTTATAGATCAAAAGAGGCATTTCTGTCTCACCTATATTGACCTCATCATCAGTCTCTGCGTCTCCAATACATTCAAACTGGAACTCCTGCAGAGACTGAGAGAATCGCTGAACAGCATGAGAAAGACCTGAGGAAAAAAGGTAGAAATTCATTAAGTCAACTAAAGCACAGCCAACAACTGAATTACTGGTAACACCTTTAACTGACACTGTTTAACTTTTTGCATGTTGCCATCACTGACCCACTGAACATGCTCCCTTTCCCCTACAGGCTGCAGGGAAAATCGCTTAAACCATTACGATATTTATCTTGAAGACTCTTGAAGTGTGATGTAAAACAAGTGCCGCGCCCTGCAACAAACTCCTGAGTGTTTACGTGTCTAAACGACACTCCAATAATAGAGTTTAATACCACAGTTTATTCTCTGAGGCGCACAAAACACTTCTCTGCATTCTGTCATTAACACACCCCGAGACTAGTGTGCAGGGCAGCTGCTGAGACAACATCTCAATCACACCACTTCATTACAGACTGGTAATAAAACCATTAAAATGTCATTTCTATTTCTACCAGTCTTTACCAGATTACTGCAAGGACATCGGATCTACTGCAAAGAAGGACTTTGGTCAGGTTGAATGTATGAAAAGAGTAAACAACAACTTTATCGTGTCCTGGAAACTTGGTCCAGGACCGTTTTTTGTAAGTAAGTGAAACAGTTTACTCATCAGTACGAAAAATGACTGGGCCTATTTTAAAAATATGCATTTAAGTGTGTTTGAATATTGAATAGAGCAGACTAAATAATGTACTGCATGCATGCTGTACTTAGCATTAGGCTGCATTTGTGCTAAAAGAATTTTATGGCACCAACAAATGGTTAATGTGCTTATTTTGATGACAGTGTTGTTTGGTCTACGTTAACAAATAATTTCGTTTTGACTGTGTTGAGGATGACCTTCTCAGTGTGGACTGTACAGTCTGGCTTTTACTGAAAAAGCTCTAACAAAGGGCATCATATAATCACAGATCCCCTGAAGTTAACAGGTCACTATCCTTTGCTGACTATGAGGAAAATCGTAAGTCACCACAATATCATAAGCTATGGAAATTTTTGTGGGATATGATATAAATAAAATGAAATACAGCTACAATAAAGACTTGAAAACTCCAATAATTGTGAGAAACTGGTGGAAGGTGATTCTCAGATTTTCTTTTTTTTTTGTTTATGTCAGCTCAAAAGAAGATGTGCCAGTTCAAAGATGCAACTCCACTGAAACCCAGTTATTAGCAGAGAAATCATCATCTGAAGAGTTAACAACAGTTTCAAGGGTTGCTGGGACAAAACAAGTAAAATAAAAAAGTACACATTAGCTTCCTTTTATCCTCATTGTGTTTACTTAGCAAGAGTTTTGGGTCACTTTCAAATAAAATATCTGTCCTTCACTGCTAAATGCCTCTATGCATTGGTAACATGTCCCACATTGTCCCACACAAACATACTTCTTGTCCCATATTTACTTTTCTTGGAGTCTGGTGATACTTTGTGTATACAGAGGTTAAAGCTCCAGCAACACTTGTGGTATTATTGCTTCACCCTGCTGAAGTCTACAAGCCGAACTGCGCTGGTCAAAAAATAAAGTTGTACCTTTAACCTCTTCTTCTTTATGACCCGTGGAAGTAAGTGAACTTGTGTTAGAAACCTCTACTTTGTTTCAACTCTGTGTATATGACAAGTAGCAGCAGATGAGGACCTCAACCAATAAATGAGCCAAAAAAAAAACAAACACCCCCACCTTAAACGCTGAGGTGATTAAACACTACAAACAAAAAGGAGAATATGCTGTTTGAAAGCTGCCATCAGGATAAGAATATGGCAGCCATTAACAATCTGTTCCGTCAAAGGAATTTGTCAAATATAATAAATGCACAATCATTAAAATCATCTTTTGTTTCATGATCCTCAAAGTCATTATTGTGATTATATATTATATATTAATGACTTACTAAATATTTGTAAAAACAGCAACACTCAGCTGTATGTTATTTTTACACAGGCAAAGACTGGAATGAAAGAGCCTCTACTAGAGGTGATTGTGTAATACCTTTTAGACATACAACATTTAGTAAACAGGTGTTATCAGTTAATTACAGCACATTAAAATAAAATTAATGCTCACAAATCTGGTTCCTCTTTAGCCATTGTTTAAGATGAGTTTTAAATCTGTTAAAGGTAGTACATACTCTTATTACAGGTGGAATATTATTCCAAACCTCACCGCCCTTAATGATGTATGCTTTATATTTGTTGTTTTGTGCTTTCTTACTGTATTGTGGGTTTTCATGTGCAATTTAATGCTTTTGTTGTTCAGATTAAATTGTTGCACATTGTCTGATGGTGTTTTGTTTTTTCCCCCTCTTTTATTCTCCTCGTGTTCATCTGACCTGCCAGGGACCACAGATGAAAAGTAGCCTTGTAAATCACTGTAAACCTGGCATATTTACATTGAGATGTTCATCTATGTGTTGCCCCTTTTAAATAAATAAATTCAAATTCAAACTCAAAATCAGTGAATACTGGTCATTACCATACCTTAGATTAAGTTTCATGAAGACTGATAAGCAGATAGCAATTAGTTAACTCTGAGCATCATGGAGGCTGCGTCCCACCTCCTCTCCTGAGTGTGCAGAATTTGTCTTCGCTCAAATCCAACCAGGCCCCAGATATGTTACATTATTTCATGAATACATAACATGTATTCATGTTATGTAAAAGCAGTGTCAGCAAAAATAACAGGTTTAAAAATGCTATTTTGACACGGTGACTCATCAAGATAGAGACTCGAGAGCCTGATCAGGGTTTTTCCTGACTTAAATTGGGCCTCTGGGGGCTGACCTCTTCATTTTGTAGTGAATGCAATGAGATTGTGCTTATTTAACAGTTGCATTGCATTTGCCTGCTGTTTATGGCCATTTGATAAATAAAAGGTATTCTGGGGATTTTTCTCTGGGGTTCACAAATTTTTTTTATCTAGGGAAAAAAAACAATTATGGCAATAATGAAGTTTCATGTCTGAGAAAATGTCAATATTTACTGGTTTTCTCAGTTTTAAATAATTAAGAATGTAATGCTTTCAGGTTTTGTGCTAATGCCCAAGCAAAACGAGCTAAATAAAGATGTCACCTTCTGCCACTTCTTGTAACTTTTAAGAAATCATTTTAATTGACCAACAAGCCTCATGGACACTGTCCTTGTAGATATATTGTATTGGTATTTTTTTTTTTCAATAAAATAGCCCAAAACAGTTAACACCCAATAAGCCTGTAGCTTTCAAGGGGGTGTCCTGGTATTTTGGACCCCCCAAGGCAGCCGAAAAGTTTGCTGGTCCCTACTCTCTGTTAGTTAAAACCAGTATGTGACAGCGCAGTACACTATTGTAAAGATGACTTACATCAACAAATTAAAGTGACCAAACATTATTGATGGGAAAATCCATTACTGATAAACAAAATACAGCTCCATTTTGAAAAACTGCACAGTAGTAGATACTTTATATGACATACCGAAACTGTGCATAACACTGTAACTACCTTAAAAACTGTCCTGTTCATACTACACAACAAATGAAACAGAGACCCTCAAGGTTGAAGTCCCTTCACTGGCTCTGTTGGGACTGATAGCCTGAGAAGTGCCTCTGTATCAGGCTGCAGAAATCACCGCAAACTCCCCCACCCCCAGAATCAGTTATTAATCAGGGCGTACTTACTTTTAAGGGCTGATATGAGCATATTTCCATCTTTGATGAGGTCTTTTATGAACCTGTTGGTTCGCTCCAACTCTATTTCATGGCACTGCAGCCGCTCTCTGAAATCCGGACTGTCCAGGAAAGAATCACTGAACTCTAGCGTCGGCAGACCCATCAGTAAATTAATACAAGCAGCTAATTATGAGAGAACAACAGCACGACGCCCTATCTGCCCCCTCTGTGAGACACGAAACAGTGTTTCAGTGTGCTCCAAGGAAATCTGTCAGAAGCTTCTTCCAGCTCCCCTTTTTCATGCCTTTCTTACTTTTCTCCCCAGCAGAACTTCCGGACACTAAAACACAACAGTCTCTGATAGAGAGGGTTTGGCTAAGCTATACGACGAACTCCATGCAGCTTCTCTTTAGCCTTCTATTCGGTATGTTCCAATAAGGCGTCGCAACGACTTCGTTATTACTTATTAGCTCAAACAGAGCGGAGCGGCCGTGCAAAGTAACCAGCAGGGGTTAATTTTGCACGCACAAAGGAAAGCTTTCGGCAAAGACTGGCTAACTTTGTCTATGGATGGCTCTAAGGGTTGTTACTATGGGAACGGGAGACTCCTGCTGGTGCGTGCTGAAATCGGCGAAAAGCTGCAGACGGGCGCGATAACACCGCGGACTGCTGGCGTTTCATGATATGAATACTAACAACACTACCAATAATAATAATAATGGTAAAGCATAAGTCCCGAAAGTAGCTTTAGTTTCAGCAGGAAATGACAGTATATCTCAGCTGAAGTGAAAGCACCACAAGGAACTGAATATAATGTCAGCTGATGTGATAAAGGATTAGAAAGTAGCCCTTACTTTAATCTCGTTTCCCTTACAAACAACTAGAGATCAGCCACAATATTAGCCACAGGGTAACTAAAAATGATTGTGTGTTACAATGCAATGTTCCTTGGGTGCTGGCATTGGATGGTACTTTGAAACTCACCACCCACCTGAACATTGTTGCAGACCAGTCACGTGGCAATGACACTCCCTGGTGACTGCAGTTTCACTTGACATGAGGAGGACAAAGTGCTCAACCATGACATTGCCCTACTTTTCCTCAACCATACAATCCCGGTGAGAATCCAGAACACTCGTGATCTATGGAGGTCCCACGCTGCAACCATCAGGACCCAAAGAGTCCATCCAGTGCTAATGTCCCAGTGGCAGCCTCTAGGTGAACACCACAAGTCCTGTTTCAGTGACCTGATGAGTGAGAGCTATGGTGACCAGGTCCTTACAAACTAAATGCGGGACAAAGTGGAGTGATTGTGTGGGAAAATGAGGGACATGTTACTCATACTGAGCAGTATATGTAACTTAAACACACACACAGACTATGCCAGTTAAAGGTTTAGAAGTGATCGTCTGAAGGACAAATATTTGTTTTGGTCATACTCATAGCCTTTGCACACTCCTGTATTCCTCTTTTATGTAGAAATAACTGTTAAAAGTGTTAACATTTATTTCACATGCTGTTCATTCTGGGTTTCAGATTCAGAGTGATGCATTCATAGCTCAGTAGATTTCTTATTGATGCACATTAAATGGATAAAAAAGGGACAAAAGTTTTCAAAATAACACTCACATACTGAAAATGTGCAACACAATGGTAAAAGTCTGAGACAAATAGGGTTAAAATTGTGTCTTCGGCCAACACCACAGATTATAGTTGGCTATAAAAAGTGATTTGCAAGCTTGTAAGGACATTACCATAAAAAAGAACACCTTCAAATGGATTAAATAACTTAACAGTTTTTCACAAATATAAGGTTACCTGCTGAAAAATTACAGGCTTGAACAGGCCCTCTATTATGAAAAAAAAAGTAAAACTGGGATTAATGCCATAGAGGCAGGGTACATTGCTGAGTACTAGCCAAATGCTCCAGGGTAACCACTGAATAGGAAACATGTCTTTTTCTCTTCTCCCCTGCTTTTTTTTCCCTTTGGGAGCTTGGTGTGTTATTTAACACTACTGTGGTCAAATTCATTTTGCCATCATCACATTTGCCACTGTGCAGCCTCTCTTGCAAGACATTCAGATGCATTAACTTGTAAACAAGGCTCAGCTCAGCACTTCTAGCTTCCGGGCACACTGTTATTTTGTGATCTGCTTGTCTGTCTGTGTGCCTATCTGTGAGCAAGATTACGCAAAAACTACCAAGTCGAGCTTCATGAAACTTGGTGGAAAGGTGGAGTGGATCCAGATCGCTTTTTTTTTTAAATTGCAAAAGAGAGCGTTTGGCTTTTAGCAGAGGGTGCAATCTCTGGATAACCTTCTAGGATACTTAATTCCTCATTTGAGTCAGGAACTTTTAAAATGGTCATTCAGCCTTTGTTTTAATAATAATATGAGTAATAAACAATTTCATGCTGCAGCATGTTTCCTTTTAAACCCGTCTGACTGAAGTGCCAGGCCAAAGTTTCAGCATTCTGTTGGTGGTTCCCCTGCTTTATTGTCCCAGCTGGTTACTGCTGTATCTGCCAGCCACTGGTGAACAACAGAACACCATGACTACTGCAGTAAACAAGCTTTAGAAGGCTCTTTGTATAACCTTACATACACATACTCATATAGTGCAGAGAAATATAGACAGTGGGGAAACACCGCAGGCAGCAAATGTGTTTTCTTCAAGGAAGGTAAGCAGTACAGTCACAATGCTCTCCATATTAAATTTGATGGTCATTATTATTAGATTTGGTAGTTGTTGTTAGATTCTGATATTAGTTTGTCTTTTTAATGCACCCCTTCTAAAGCTTTTATAGGAGCAAATGCCAGAACTTTAGAGCATCTGGTGATGCCAGTGACTCAGAAGCCAGAAGACAAAATGTTCTTTGAAAGCGCCAACCTGCAACACCCACGTCGCCACCATGAATTCTTTCTGCGCAGTCGACCCTACAGGGGGGAACCGCCGACGGTAGCAGGTAAAGCTGCTCCTTCGTACCAGCAACAGATAAAGTTACTGATGTTCTGAGAGCCTCCATTGTCACCTTTAATCACCTAAATCAGTCTGTTTCTGTTAGATTTAGGAGTTCACAAATGCTCAGTAGTAAAGAATGTTGAAACACTTAGAAGAGTAAAGCAGAAGATTAAGTGAATAGATATCCAGGTAAAGAAATAACAGAAGCATTTTAAATGACCATAATTATTTCTGAACGTGCTTTAATGCTGGCGCACATCATCAAATAAACAAACAAAAATAAAACTTTGCTTTGCTATCACAAAAATCAGGCCTGTGTGAATGACTAATTATCACTGCCGTTGCAGTTACTTTATGGACTTTATATGCAGAGTAAACAAGCTGATCTTTGTGTTCTGTGTTACCTGGATTTACTCCAACGTTGTGTGTTAAAAAAGAAAACAAGAGCGAACAGCCTACGCTTTGCCCTCCTTAGGATTCCTCCTTTACCCGGACACACCTGCTAAGATGGAGACGACATCACGAGAGGCTTTCTGCTTCAGGCCCATCCCACATCAAGACACAGGCACAGGTCAACAGTCTTATCTCACCCTAGAGAGTAAACTCACCATATCTGCCCAAAGATAAGCCCCATTTATGACGACATGGTGCACGCAAGGCTGCGGATTTTGTTAAGCATGTTTGTGTGCTTTTTGGAAATGGTTTGTGGAGTGCGTTATGTGTGAGAAGGCAGAGATGGTAGCGATTATAAAAGTGATTTGTGATTACATTTTTTTAAAAGGTTTAATCAGTCAATCTGCAATTAAATATAATAACAACACTGCCATTAAACTGAAATAGTAATAAATGGCAATAAAGTACTTAATACTTCAAATAGAACAGAAGAACCCCATATAAGGTTAAATATGAAAATGCTGTTACTTGCAGAGCCCCTGAAGGGGTGATATTGTTTTCTCTTGTTTGCACAAGTTATTATCTTCTGTGCAGGGACATTTTTGTCACTCGTACACATAGATGCAGGATTTGATTGCCATCAGCAGGAATAGTTTGTGTGTGTGTTCCAGTGTCCTCCACACAGCTCTGCACTATGAAGCAAATGATTTATATTCCAAAGAACAGCAAGAATTTCAGTGGATAACATTTTAAGAAAAACGCGAGTTCTTGAGTAGCCGAGTTCTGTGTTCAGCTGTGTTCATGAAATTAAACCTTTACCAAAGTTCTGATTACACTTCAGGAAGCCCTGACACACAACAGGGATCCCACCCTTCTCCTCTCGCATCCTCAAGAAAAACAGTAAGAGGAAGCAAGGACAGAGAAGTGAGAGGGAATGAGCAAGAAGGCAACTGTGATCACACGACTTCAACAGCAGTGAAAAAAGAACAGGAAACACGCGAGATGAAGTCTCAGTATCAGAAAGACTTCCCTCCTCCAACCTGTTGCCGCAGGAGGCGAACACCTGCTTTCCCGCAGCCTGACAACATCGGAATCAACCCTTCGTTCAGGTGAGAGCAGCTTTATCAACATCACAAGTGCCCCAAAGCTTCATGTAGGGTGCAGCTCCTCTGTGACTTTGTGCTCTGATTGTTCTGATTCACAGGATTGACTTCAGCACAGTCCAGAGAGACACTTACCCAGGCTGGCCCATCATGAATCCCAGGTACGGTGGCAGGCCGAGAGCAGCCTCATCCGGACAACCAAACATAACTTCTCAGTGGTAGTGGAAACTGTCTTGTATGTTTGCATGCATAATTAATAATAAATGTCAAAAAGTCATATTTAACAAATGCTTGATTTTTTTCCTTGTTCCAGTAATAATAATCACACATTAATAAATATAAACCAGTGGGGAATTTTTTTTTTTTTTGGTGCTTTTATGACATATGATGTGTGTTTGCATCAACTTCACTGTCTCTTTTTATAAATAGCACGATTATCCATAGTTTACCACTCAGTTCAGAACATACTTAGAAACAAAAGTCACTTCAATCTCTTGTTTTTTCTGTTACATCTGTCTTGGAGTGACTCAGCTCTTTCCTGCACTTTCTAATACAACACAAGAGTCATTTCTGGACATCTTTCTTATTGATGGCTTGTGAAATATTTGTGGTCCGCTTGAGAATCCACCCAGTGACTCATAACTAATTACTGATCTGCCAAAATAGGCAGGACTGATGACCAGATGGCTGAGCTGAGTAAGCATTTTATTCAACTGCCGTGTGTTGCATGCGTATGCCAGAAAAAAAAAAAGAAGACATGAAACAGAGTTTGTAACAGCGTGTGTTTGTATTTGCATCAGATTTGGTTCTTTTTTTTTCCTTCCCTCATTTTTTATTTTTTAACTGTGGACCAAATGTAAGAACAAAACAAAAAACAAAAAAGAGCAAACAAAAATTCTATAGTCCATAGTGAAAAAACAGGAACTTTCCTGTTACTTGTCTATTATTTGATTACTTTGGTGCAATATAAACGATCAGAGGCATGTCTTTTTCAGCAACTGTTAAAAAAGGGGCAAACTTGCTTATGTTAAAATACATTTAAAAGCCCAAAATTTATGCCCTCCTTCACATTTTCTAAAGCTGGACTGGAGGCTTTGCTGGACTGATTCTAGCCCCCAGGCCTCATGTTTGACACCTATGATATGTAAGGAGTCACTTGGCTGGGTACCATCAGTATTGTAATTTAAAAAGAAACGTTTTTCACTATAATGAAGAGCGCATTTTTTTATTTTGAGAAATAAAATAAAGTTTTACAAATGTGCTTACACTACAGGAAGTGTAAAATTTCCCTGAGAAATACTGAAATGCTGAATATGACAGCTACAGGCAAACACCTGATTACCATACAGTGCAATCTGAAAATCATCACGAGGGAAACCTGACTATCAGCACACAAAAACAAGGTAATCAGTAATAGAAATATCCAAGTCACACACTCATTCACGGTCCTCCTTTTAAAGCAGTCAGCTGCACTGAACTTTGAACCATCCGTCACAGTCTTTCAGTACCACTGGAGTGTAAGCACATGCTTCATCTCCGGTCCCTGTGCCTGCTCCTGTCTCCACGCCTGCGGTCATCCCACTCTCGGCCTCTATCCCGGTCAGTTTTCCTTCCTCTACTGCCCCACTCTGCTGCTCTGTATCGGTCCCGATCCTCTCTGGCTCTCGCCCCTTGTCTATCCCTCTCTCTCCCTCCACCTCCACTACCTCCCCAGTCCTGTCCCGGATCAACCCCAAGATTAATGGGTTTACGGAAAGGTCTGTCCCTGCCGCCGAACCGCAGCTGCCCGGACTCCTTTTTCCCTCCCAGCCCGCCGCCGAGCCGCCGCGGTACCCATCCTTTAAGCGTCCTCTCCTGTTCAAAATCCACAAACACTTCGTGCTGGTCCACCACCAGCTTGTTGGCGTCCCGGCGGGCCCGGACGACTGACCGCTCCTCTTTGTACTCAATGAAGGCATATCCTTTGGAGAAACCCGTGACGATGTCCCGGACCAGCCGGAGTCGTTGGATATCTCCGTACTTGGAGAATACTTTATGCAGTTTATCTTCGGTTGTCTGTGGGTTCAACCGGGCCACAAAAAGCGTAAGCAGTGGGTCTCCAACGACGCCTTTGTTGGGCTTGTATCGGGCCACCATAGCCCTCCAGACCGCCCGGTCATGGGGCTCCACGTCCGTGCCGTCGATGCTGCCAGCTTTCAGCGGGTCGTACACCTTCGCAATCGGATTCCAGTCAGCCATTTTAAATCAGAATGCTGTTACAGGAGACTGGTGTGTTTTAGAAACAGCTTTCAGGGATAACAGTTCGCCACACTAGTCGGCATTCACCTAAGAAACAACACCGGTGCCGCCGGATGTTTTCACTCCTCCAAGTAGCCCGTGCATCAACAAAAACATTCCGTAATAAACGAGCGCCCGTGTATCACATTCTAAAGGTTCCCCTACTTGACTTGGGCTGCTAGAGTTCCGCGGCTGCACGATACTCTACCCATTTATATGCTGCACAATTAAAGACAGACAACACCGTTTTTTAATAGTATTGGAAAACTAGTTACCACACAGGACACAATAACAAGGGTTCTTGCAGCGCTTTAATGGCACACAAAGATACAAAGAGTAAAACACACACAAAAGATTTCACAACAGCTTCGCTTCACGTCTGGACACTCCGGAGACTGCACACTTGGCGTCTTGGTACACATGTGAGGACAGCCGGCTCTGCACACATTGGTCACAAGTATTTTCCAAAGCAGTTTCGCATCACCTCCATACTCCATCTAGCTTGGTGGAGCCCAGACGCCACCCCAACGTAAAACAAACGTGACGCCAACCACAGACCAGGATGCACAAAATCTTGAGGGGTAACCAGTGTTCTTCGCGATGCTGCCACCCTGTGACGGAGCTTTGTAACATTAGGTGAACCTCTGCCTGTACATTTGCAACGCACCTCACAACCAGAAATCAACAACAAATGTCACAAGAAACTCACAAAGAACATGTTTACTGGCACCCCAAACGAAAAGCTTATTTACCCCAGAAGGGAAACTCCATTATGAAATTAGAGGTTTTAACCACCCAGCTACATATACAAAGTAAGGCTACCCCAACTGCAGTGGTGGACAAAGTACTCAACTCTAGTACTTAAGTAAAAGTACTGATACTCGTGGTCAAATTTTAGTAAAAGTTGCTGAGTCAAAAGTTTACTCAAGTGAAAGTACTAAAGTACTTACTTTTGAAAATACTTAAGTATTCAAAAGTACAAATTAT
>JAVDPK010001612.1:1046234-1063486 GCA_034780415.1 Cichlasoma orientale | reverse complement strand
TACAATATTTGTCTTTGAAATGTAGTGGAGTGAAAGTCATAAGTACACCAAAAAATAAATACTCAAGTAAAGTAAAAGTACTCAAAAATTGTACTTAAGTACAGTACTCAAGTAAATTTACTCCGTTACTGTCCACCACTGCCCAACTGAAGGCTCAGTATGTAGATTTAGTAGCACCGTCAGCCATTTAACAGCAACCCAGAAGAACACATCCCCTACACCATTACACAACCAGCAGCAGGCTTAACTGTTGATTCTAGGCAGGCTGGATCCACACTTTCATGTTGTTTATGCCAAATTCTGATCCTACCATCTGAATGCAGAAATCGAGACTCATCAGACCAGGCGACACTTTTCCGATCTCCTACCGTCTAATTTTGATAAACCTGTGTGAGCTGTAGCTTTAGTGTCCTGTTCTTAGCTGACGGGAGTGGCGCCTGGTATGGTCTTCCGTGGCCCATCTGCTTTAAGTTTCAATGTGCCATGTGCTCAGAGATGCTCTTCTCCATACTTTGGTTGTAATGAGTGGTTATTTTAGTCAGTGTTGCCTAATAATGAGGGCAGTGAGTGTATAAAATTATATAAATGACTGAATCTCAATCGTATCACAACGTCCAAGTTACAGGTGCTTGAACACAAATGCAACAAATGTTTACAAAAGAATTGTTTAATAAAACAGTGAAAACCACTGCAGTTTCTGCTCCACATTGAATAACTTTTTACAAAAATCATGAACATGCTTCATTGCTATGTACATCCTATAGGATACATCCTATCCTATATCCCTGGTACAGTATCAAAAGGGTTTGGAAAGGTGAAACAAATAGTCTCCTATGTAAACTGTTTAAAAATTAAGTTCTGTTGAGTAGATGTATCCAGTCTTTAGTTGTTTTAACAGCATAGAAATTATATATAAAGGTGAGCAGGTGTGCTCCTTAGCTCTGCTCCCGATTAATCCGTTTCTGAAAGCCATTACATGTCCTCCACGCTCCATTTATAAGCTGCCTCCTGGACGGCCTTTTTATCCGCCATCCGCTGGTAGCGTTTCTGTTCAAAACCATTTGACCTGCAAGACACAAATAAGATAACACTGTTAATTATGCACTCACAACCTGAACTCTTTTACCTGGTTTAAAAAAAAAAAAAAAAGGCCAAAGACAAAAACATTTAATCGGGCTCAAATTTAATGTGTTCACGAGTGCTGCACCAAATCTAGCATGATAGACATGAATGAGAATCCGACTGTGTGTGTTAGAAAGGCCACATTCATTTAACTGCAAACAATCCTCAGTCGTTTTCCTCTGTCACTGATGCACAAACTCTACCTGTCAACTCCGTCCCAGCGATAGCCTGGTTGAAGATTGAACCGGTTTGGAGGTGGAGTGGGGCCTTTATATCGAGGTTTCTCTACAAAAAAAAAAAAAATTCAAACATATACCATCAGTAACACCAACCCCAAACTGCATCAGCCCACTCATGAAGCTGGGATAGTAATTAAATTTCTTATAAGGATTTACGTGGTGAAATAATGTTAAGTACCTTGTGTTTTTATACCACGGTCCTTTTTGCGCCTGAGCATCGCAGCCATAGGATCTCCTTCTCTTTCCTGCTCTCTCAACATGCGGTCAAGATCCTCGTCGTCATAGTGACGCGCCAGTGGCTTCTGGGCTTCATGCAGCGCGTCCTCGAGTTTCTGCTGATGCATCTGGCCCTGTGCTAACCTACACATACATTTTAACAATCATTGAACCAGGTGACACTCGTATAATCTTTCATGTGAACACAATCACATAAATTCTGACATTTGAAATTCCTGTGCAGATTTACCCTTTCCCCCACTGAGCATATTTCTCGTCTTTTGCTGCTTTTTCTCCAGCTTTCTTCTTCTGTTCCTCTCTCTCTGAATCCAGATCCCTCCTTTTACCGCTTTTGTCTCGGAAAATCGTCTCGGCATTACGGGATTCATCTAGTCATAAGAGATAAGTGAGTAAGTCAGCAGCGACTTCATTATTTAACTTAAGAACTAATTAAGATGACAAATTTTATGCTGATATGAGATGCAAAGTCGTGTGAAGCTCTTCCATTGATGCATATAAAAATGTCTCAAAAGAGAAAAGCTGAGCAAACCTTCAAGCGGCTGATTCTTTCTTTCTCTGCGTCTGTTTTCCTCTTGCTCTTTCCTTAAAACATCCACAGAAACCAGACCTGCCTTTCCACCAGAAAGCATCCTTTGGCCCTGGGTATAAAAGCAAAACCATGAGCAACACCATGAGAAAAATCTGATTTCATATTACTCTTTGCACCAACACAGTCTGCTGACCTGTGACTGGCCAGCTCTACGAGGTGGTGACAAATCTCCATCTGAGTCCTTTCCACCCTGTGGCCGCCTCCTGGGTGGAGACTGGTCAGAGTCTGAAGCCCGTTTTGTTTTTAAGCGCCTCCTTGGAGGAGACTGGTCGGAGTCTAAGGCTTCTCCCTTCACGGGCCTTTTCCTTGGGGGTGACTGATCAGAGTCTGAATCATACCTCTTCTGACCCTTCTGAGCCCCAGCTGACTGATGAGGATCCGGTGAGCGTTTTTTACTTAATAAGGATGAACTGGGCTTCCTTTTGGTGGGGGATGAATCTGACAAAAACATAGTTAATTTGTTGTACTAGGTCAGTGGGACTGTGAGGGGAATATGAATAAGAATAAAAATTAAAGATTCATTATTAGATCATGGCATTTATTAAATATTTCCATATATAACTACAGTGATGTTAAATGGTCCTCTGCTTTTGATTTTTGTTCATATTGACTTGCCACAACAGATCCCACTTCACAAATTACTTGGATCACTCACCTTTACTGTGCACCTTTTCTGACTTCCCAGAACGTTGCCTTGCAGGTGACAAATCTGGAGAGTCATGCCGAGCTCTTCTGGGAGGAGACACGTCTGGAGAGTCATGCCGACCTCTCCTGGGAGGAGATATGTCTGGAGAGTCATGCCGAGCTCTTCTGGGAGGAGACACGTCTGGAGAATCATGCCGACCTCTCCTGGGAGGAGATACATCTGGAGAGTCATGGCGGGTCTTTCTGACAGGAGAATCACGTCCTCGTCTCTTTGATGACAACTCTGGTGAGTCATGTTGACTTCTTCTTGATGCCTCAGCCTCTTGATAGTCTTTTCCTTTTCCTTCACCTGTGTCTTCATTTTGATCCACTGTTAGGAGAGGAAGTAAATGTAAAGTAAAAAAACAGTCTTTAATTATACACACAAATTCCCACTGGTTCTTTCCCTTATTCTTTACCTCCAACTACTTTCCATCTGTTGCTGGTCCTAAAGGCTTCCAGCTGTTTCACTTCGTCTGGTCGATCATCAATCACCTCAGCAATCTGAATAGGCAACGAAAGATTACGTTTTAAAACTGAAACTAGGCGATATAACAAAATCGATGCGGCAACTGCCACCCAAACTACCAGACTACACATTTAATGTATCATATTCAGTTGTCCTATAAATAGAGCATATGGCATATCTTTAATCCGTAATAATTTCAAGTGAATGAATGGACTCAGGTTAGCCAGCTAGCCAACGTCAGCTTACCACCGGAGCTTCTTCTTCATCATCCTCCTCAATCTCCGTCTGCTGCGTGACCATCTGCTTCCAGTCTATGTCATCGTCTACTATTTTAAGTCTTGAACCAAAGAAGTAAACATGAGTTAGTTAGGCAGTGAAGGAAACGGCGCTGCACAACAACAGAGGCGTCAGCAGCTTAAAGGCTAATTCACGGAAAGTCTCCTCTGCAACAGCTGGATTAAAACGTCCCCACCGACTCACCCTTTCTCGGGAACCTTTGGTCGCTTCTTTTTTATCTTTGCTTTTGATTTCAGGGAATCATCGTCGGCTGATAAATAACGTTTTAGGTACTCAGCCTTAGAAAGCTCCTGTCCTTTCTTACTGCCAGTGGAAGCCGCCATCATTATGTTGTCTGAAACTACGGGTGGCGCTGAGGGTCAAGAACGTCTATTTGGGATGCAGGGGATAGGGTGAGATGGAGGGGGCGGGGGCATGGGATTTTCTGGTTTTTAAGTGGGCCGCAGCACTCTTGACTTTGGGAACCACTGCAATAGCCTATAATTTTGGGTGGATAGGAAATAAAAGGGTGCAAACTGCAGGTCTGACACACTTAGAAATAAGTCCGACTGTGTTACTGTCAGCCATTTCCTCCACGGAGATTTGTTATACCTTCTGTTGATATAAGTCTGCAGGAGAAGCTGAAAGGAAAACCAAAAATAATATCAAGTACAAGACTACAAAGATCAACATCAATGCAAAATCTTCATACTCACAGATGGGTCAAAAGACCCAGAGTCTGGGCGCATAGGTGCTGCTTTTTACATCCCTCAATCCCTTGGGATTAATGGAAATAATGTTTGAAATACGGTAGGTGAAAGTGACAAAGTGACTGTATTAAATTGGCACTATATAAATAACATTTAATTCGATTGCTGTGACATGCAGATCCATTAATGTATTTATTCATAATTTGTATGATTACTACTGACCATGAAATCATAACATTCCTGATTTCACTTTCAGTTTGTCCTGGATGTGACCGTTTGCAAGCCTCCTTGACTTCTCAGTGGATTTTAATTCTCATTAGCTTGTGAAATACAGTCAGTCAGTGAGAGGAGAACTTACCACTTTCTTTCCGCACTTCACACATTACAACAATGACTTCCTTTTTCTCTTCTGACATATTCTGGAACATGGACTCCCAGCATTCACACCTTTGACTTGCCATTGACGTTACAGTTTGGGATTTTGGTTTGGAAATCTGCCTGCAGTGTCCTGCATTTGGGTCCTTGTCTAGACCATATCATGTACTTTGTTCACTGTGCATGGTATTTGCATTGAATATACATTTCAGTATTTGTTTAAAACTAATTATTATAATCTAAACTTTGTCATTATGTAATTTTTATGTTTGGGATTCATGTTTGAAAAACAGTGTTTGCCATGCGCTCCTGCTCAAAATGAAAATAAGATAATAAAATGTATAAATATATCATGCTCTAGAGGGAACTGCTGGTATGTTTTTCCATTAATCTTCAGCTTTTCTTCAATTTAATGCACAAGTTGTTTCATCTACCCAAGGCATAGCAGCTGTGGCAGTTGTTTGACTTGAAATTACAACTTTAATCTCAAAATAGTATTTCAACATTTTTCTCAAAATAGTATTTTGACTTTTTTCTCGAAATTTTGACTTTATTCTCAAAATACTCAATTTATAAAAAACTTTTTCTCAATGTGGCCCCAATACTCCTTCGTAATTATCAGCTACCAGCGCTCAAAACATGTAAGTATTGAATGCAAAGGTACAATTAGCTCCCACAGCAACTCCCATCAACATCAACAGCTCCTCCATGCTGTGGTGTAAAGCATGCTTCCACTGACTGTAAAGCAGTGGAGATGTGTTCTCTAGAGCAGTGGTTCCCAAAGTCAAGAGTGCTGCTGCCCTCTTAAAAACCAGAAAATTTATAGTTTTGGTTTGTATCAAGCTAATTTAATATCTCATGGACTTAAAGGAGGGTTTTAGAAATATGTTTATTCTTGGCAAGAAGAGTTATTGCTGTAACATGGAAAAGGACTAATAGGCCCAATGTGAAAGAATGGTTTTCCACCCTAGCTACAACACTGTCAATAGAAAAATTATTTATCAGGGGTAAACGTTCACTCTTTCAGAGTATCTGGGTCACTCTCTTAAATATCTAGAGAGAATTGATTTGACCTCAGTGTTGACAATATCTGATGATCTATCAATAAACAGCCTTTTGGGATTTCCAAATGGTCGTAGTATGTGTATATGTATGTTTGCCCTATCTCCTAGACGAGTGCACCAATCTTGATGAAACTTTGCATAAACATTGCCTAGGGAACAATGAGTGCCAGCATCTATATGGCACAAACTAATATTATACAGATCTCACAAGCATATATATTTGTACACTTGACAGTTCAATTGAGGACCAAACGTCACGATGATGATGAAGCATCACTGAAATTAAAGAAAACTTTGAATGAGGAGGATGAGCAGCAAAAATATTGTGATCTGTTTAAAATGGCATAAAATCTGTTAAATTGTTATATACAGACTAGATATCTGTCCCATATTAACTGATTCCATTAACTGATTATTCTAGCTACTTGCACTGGTGATGTTTATTATCTAGTTACTTGCATGAATTACTGGAACCTTTAAATTGAAGAGACGCATTCTAATATAATCCAGTGTCCAGTGTAATGAATAAATAATCTATTGATGCACCACTTATGATTTAAGAGTCTCATATTAATAGAGGCAAACACTCACATGATGTTGTAAAGCAAAGAAAAACATTATCCAACATCCTAAAACATTAAATACATGTTTTAATTATAATAAGGTTGCACAGTTCTCTATGGCTTTGTATAGCTTTGTCACACACACAGTTAATCCTAAAAGTGCATCAAAGAAAACACAAGTTACACAAAATGTGACATAGAACATAAGCAAACAAAAGCAACATAATAATTATGCTAAGAGATTCAAAAGTATGCTGCAGTTAAAGCACAGTGCTAAACATTAATAAATAGTCCAAAATGTAACATAATAGCAGCCAGTGGCAGAAAAGAATAGACAGGTTTTAGTGTTGATTTGAAACCACTACTGGTTGAAGCAGAGCTCGCATTTCCTGGGGGGGGGGAGTTCCAGAGAAGAGCAGCATAAAATGTAAATGCTTCTGCGTGTTTAGCTTTGACTCTTGGAGCAGAAAGCAAACCTTTTGGAGGTGATCTGAGGACAATTCATGGCTTTGTAAACCAGCCAGTGTGATAAGCTTCTTCTGAACCTCCTGCATTTCTCACATACAGACATGTTTTTTTTTTTAATTATTTCTAAATCATGCTGAGACGTGAGTCCTTTAAATCATAATATAATTTCAAGATGAAAATAAGGTCAATTTTGTAATAAAACATGTTGCACTTTTTCCCACAGGTACATCTCTGTCCCGTGAACTCTGAATTCACAACAAATCAATTGTCTGATTTTAAGTAGGATCTTTATTGAAAACAAATGCTGCGTCTTCCAAAGCAATATTTGAACAAATACCCAGAGTGTATTTGTGCTTCTACACATACAGTGTGTGCAGCTCTGCAGCAAAAAGCAAATCTCTAAATGTTTCTGCTGAATCATGTCTGAGCCGTCATCATTATTATTACTGCAAACATTTTAATACTGTTTCAGTGCTCGTTGGAAGAAAATGCAAGACAGAGAGACGCGGTGACATCTGCTCAGCATGTGGGGTTTTCGCAGGAATGTTTGTGGATGTAGACAAAAGCAGAGGTGTGCTTAGGTGCGCATGCCCAAGCCTGCATGTTTTCACATCATGTTTTTCTTAACTGTGTGTGTAATAGAAGAAAAGCAGCAGGCAAACCATCCAGGACCAGGAGCTCTTCAGAAGCAGGCTTACAGCTGAGCACGTGGCGAGATTATCTGCCGAGGAAGAAAAGTGGGTTTACAAAAACGTCCTTTATTTGTGTTCCATTCAGGCCCACTCTCTCAGATCCTTCCATACACACACAGCTGCCAATCCACCTACCCTTCTGAACACTGATGCTGTCAGACTCCCCGGATATTTTGCACAGGAAGGTGGTGTCGTCTGAGAGTTTCTCTCTGAAGTCGGTCATTGTCATTCTGTAGCCATGAGGCTCCAGCTCCTCCACTTTGCTTTTGCCTTTGAATGTTTCGTCAGCTGACCCACCGGACACATTGGTGTTAATAATGAGCTGCCGCTTTCCAATGGACAAAGCGAACTCATAGCTGTTGATTCTATTGGGCTTGGGCTCGATCTGACAGTCCACTCTCAGTTCATCGTCCTCTTCAATGCACACGTTGATCCGTTCAGATTTTACTGGGATCAGCATCACTGGAGCAAAAAACACCGAATAACATGCTTTATGGGATGAGGCGTTTTCAAACCTAATATGTTTTTTTTTTTTTTTTTTTAAATCTCCATAGCAATATTTTCTACAAATGTTTCTCACCTCCCAGCACTCCATATACAAATAGAGACTTGAGCATGATGAAAAAGCACCCATCCACCTTTAAACAAAAAGAAAAAAAGGAAAAATAAAAGAGGAAACCTGAGGACAAAGGTGAATAGGAAAGAGCAACACATAAAGCATAAACAAGGTTGCAGTGACGCAACTGAATTATCGTCTCTGTGGGCTGGGCTCTCTGGGCAACTATGAGGTCATTTTGGGTGAGGTCATGACATTATTTCGCATACAAAGTTTAAAAAAGATTGAGATGCTTTGTCCTCTAGCTACATCCAGAACTTGACACACTTGTGGCTAAATCTAATGATGATGCAGAACAAAAAGATGACCCCATTCTAGGTTTTTTTTTTTTTTTTTTTGCCAAACTGTTCCTCATAATTCCAGTCACCTTGAAACAGCTCGTATTTATCAATACCCCAAACCAAACATTATAGTTTTAATCTTAAAGTCAAAGCCTGTTTATGTCTGCTCACAGATTTTGCATCACGATCTGGGTACCTACATGCTCTGGACATCCTATGCCATCTCTAAAAGTCCTTAGTCCTCATATCTAGTCCCGAAGGTGCAGATAAACATATTCTAGGAGTCTTACCTCCTGTCAGGGCTGAATGATGCAGCAGTTCCTTCCTGCTTGGTCTCGTCTGTTTGGGTGGCAGACAGCTGCAGGCAGTCACCTCAGTGTGAAGCACTGCAGCGTACCAAAAGTCTGAGATGAGATGGAGCAGCACAGAGAGTGTAGAGAGAGTGGGAGGGATGATGGTGGAGGAGAGAGCGCTGATTCGTCTTTCTCCTCTGCAGTGCCTGACGAAGGACATTGCTGGGCAGGCTGTTCAGTGTAAGGACTTTGTCTCCTCTCCTCCTCCAGTCATCTCACTTTTCTCGCACTTTCTGAGTCCTCTTATCCTCATTTGTCCTTCATTTTCCTGCATGGTATTCCGTGTCTGATTTATTCTTATGCAATATGAATTACTTCCAGGAAGATGAATGTGATTATTTGGATGTGGTTTATATAACAAGAATATGACTGCCTCCTAATTGTATTGAACAGAGTTACTGCACTAAATTATTTTATAATATAGAGAATATGAAATGTCGTTACTGACATCATGTTTGCAAATGATGAATATGCACACAGGCTGAATTTCTGCCCCTTAGAAATTTCTAGCACCGAGATGCCAAAAGACTCAGTGACAGTGGCTCAGTGCCTCCACCCAGAGGCCAATGCGAGGAATTACACAGAATGACGCAGATTTTATATAGAGTGCGTCACAACTGTGACAGTGCTGGGCCATGTCAAATGTATTGGTTTCCTGTATATGTTCAGATATACAGATTGATTACTGAACGTGCCTACCAGGCACAGGATATTAAATCACCACAAAGTACCTACAAAAAAAAACAATGTACCACAACCAAAATGTGACACAAAACAAGCTGAGCCATAAAACAACCAAATTTGTGCCATATAATGACAAAGCACAGGACGACAAAGATGCAAAATGGTTCAAATGAGACAAAAAAGATTCAAATGACCACAATAACACACCAATTTTCTACAGATAAAGATCAACTGAAGAGAGACAACAATTGTGATGCAAAATGAGCAGAGAAAAGCAACCAAAACTGAGCTACAAAGTGACCACAAAGAAATAAAAAAACTAAAATTGTACCATAAACAAGTATAAAGAGATGGAAAATTACCCCAAAGTTGCAGAAAACAGGTGACACACAGAAACACAACACGAGTCTCTTTCAGTGTGGGTATCCTAGGTGTTCATGGCCTTTTACATGTCCCATGACTTGTCAATCCATCTAATATTAAAAAGACTATTAAAAATACTGTGTAAAAATGACAACATGGAAGCCATCTGCAGCTTCCAAAGCCAGATACACTATATTGCCAAAAGTATTTGCTTTTCTGCCTTCACACGCATAAGAACTCGAGTGACATTGAATTCTTAATCCATAGAATTTAATATGATGTCAGTCTACCCTTTGCAGCTATAACAGCTGGAACTCTTCTGAGAAGGCTTTCCACAAGGTTTAGGAGTGTGTTTATGGGAATTTTTGATCATTCTTCCAGAAGCACATTTGTGAGGTCAGACACTGACAAGAAGGCTTGGCTCACAATCTCCGCCCCAATTCTTAACAAAGGTGTTCTGTTGGGTTGAAGTCAGGACTCTGTGCAGGCCACTCAAGTTCTTCCACACCAAACTCGCTCATCCATGTCTTTATGGACCTGCTTTGTGCACTGGTGTGCTGGAACAGGAAGGGGCCATCCCCAAACTGTTCCCACAAAGTTGGGAGCATGAAATTGTCCAAAAAATGCCTTGGAATGCTGAAGCATTAAGAGTTCCTTTCACTGGAACTAAGAGGCCGAGCCCAACTCCTGAGAAACAGCCCCACACCATAACCCCCCCTCCACCAAACTTTACACTTGGCACAATGCAGTCAGACAAGTACCGTTCTCCTGGCAACCACCAAACCCAGACTCATCCATCAGATTGCCAGACAGAGAAGTGTGATTCATCACTTCAGAGAACACATCTCCACTGCTCTAGAGTCCAGTGGCGGCGTGCTTTACACCACTGCATCTGATGCTTTGCATTGAGCTTGGTGATGTAAGGCTGCAGCTGCAGCTGCTCGGCCATGGAAACCCATTCCATGAAGCTCTCTATGCACTGCTCTTGAGCTAATCGGAAGGCCACATTAAGTTTGGAGGTCTGCAGCAACTGACTGCAAAAAGTTGGTGAGCTCTGTGCACTATGCTCCTCCACTGACCCCACTCTGTCATTTTACATGGCCTACTGCCTACTGAGAGCAAGAGCATAAGACTACAAAGTATGAAAACTTTTAGGATGAACATAAAATATATTTTTACTATCTTTACCTGTTGTCATGATCACATACACTGTAGGATTGTACAATTCCCAGGATGTACAATACAGAAGGCAAGAACGCATCTGAACAGGTTACTTGTTACTCAGAGGATAACACTGGCAGATTATTAAAACAATTGCTGCATGTATTTCCCATTTTCCTAGCAAAATATAAAGAAATGAGGGGTGGCTTAAGACTTCCATACAGCACCGCACTTCAGGCAAGATCAAACTAGAAAGTGCTGTAAATCCAACTAATTCACAGTGAGAATGTGAAAGATTAAATGACATGATAGTTTCTCTATGACACCTGCCAGGTTCTGTAAATATCCATTAAGATATAAGCCATAAAAGTGAAACGTCACTCTATTTGTGGACTAATGAGGATTAAGGTTGGCAGGAATATGTTGAAATATCCATCCCTGTTGCATATAAATTGACATAAATAAAATCTAACAATATTCATGTAATGATAGAATTAAGTGTATAAGTAAGTTTAACATGTGATTACAAAAAAGCTTTAAACTCCTGCCTCTATATCCAAGGTGACCGCAGAGGAGGGAAGCCCCAGAAAGGGGACCGTTATAGGTAGGTACAAAATAAAAGAAGCTTAAACCAAAAAAATCATACTAAAAACATTACAATATATTGGCTGAAGGAAGCAAGACTGAAAATGTGTGCGAAGATTTAGGGGAATGAGGCAGTACTACTCTGTGAGGTCAATGCTTTCAGCTCATGCAGCTGTAAACAGACTATAGTTATACTATGAATTAAAAAAAAAATGTGCAAACAGACACACACAGTACATGTGGCAAAAACAGCATTTGCACAATTCTAAAAGTCAGTATTTGGTTTTCTCTGGATGTTGGCTGCATTTAGTTCTGTTCTCTGTCAAGATGATCCCACACTGCTTCAGCAATGTTGAGGTCTGAGCTCTGGGGAGGCCAATCCATCCATCCATCCATCCAGATGCAGCTCTCAGGTCCTGTGTCAGGTCTCTGCTGGATTTTTTTTCCTGTTTCTTAAGGACAACAGTTCCAGATGTTGTTCATCTGCTGTAGATAGATCGGCTGTTTCTTTCTTTCTTTCGGTCTGCCACTTCTTTTTTTGTTTTTGTCTTCCGCTTGTCTAGTTTTCTCACACTTTTTAAGGACACATTGCAGACCATGCTGAGATGTGCCAAGTTTGAGCTAATAGCTCTCTGGGAATCTTGATGATACAAAAGTACTATTTTATGCTCATTTAACTGTGTCATCTTTGCCATTTTTTATAGATTCGACTAAAGAAACTGGAACAAGTTTTGTGTGTTTGTGACAGTCTGCTCGTAACAAAGTGCCTAAAGAAACACTTTAAAATTGTACTCTTTTTATTGTTAAGCCTATTATGTGTAGACACAGCACTGGTTCATCCCTTGAGTTAGTTTTTTTTTTGTTGTTTGTTTGTTTGAATGATTCATAGGTCAGTTAAATGGCGTATAAAAACAGAAACAAACAAACAAACAAACAAACAAACAAACAAACAAACAAACAAACAAACAAACAAACAAACAAACAAACAAACAAAACCCAAAGCATTCCTATGAAAATGGTCAGCTACAAGGACTGGACTGAGAATGGGTGAAAGGGCAGCCAGTGTCCAAAGAAAAACTAGAATCACATTTTTTTTTCTGTGACACCTGGTAGGCTCCATAATTAGTAACTGATTTCTTAATTTAAAAGCCATCTTAAAGTGTCGACCACAAATGTGTCAGTGTCATCACTGCAGACAGCAGCGCATTGTTGGGGTGGTTGGGGGGGCAGTGCCCTGGCACCTTAATTCCGGAAGCTTTGTCCCTGTGAGCGCTTAATTGCGTCAACTGAGAGTGCTCATTTAAAATAGCTTTATTGTGACTTTCCCCCCGCCTGAATGTACACACCAGCAGGCTAACGGTTTGCCCTGCTCAGCCCTCACACAGTGACAAATATCTGTCAAGCGGGACTGGGGGTAGGCTCTCTCGGAAATAATCTGCCCACGCGTTAAGCTGCTTTATCCCCGCCAAGCCTCGGTCGGACAGAGACACTGCAGCTCCGCTACCAGTGACAGGGAAGCCGCAATAAGAAGGGGAGACAGAAAAAGTGAACCCAAGGTGCGGAGGCAAGTTTGAGAAATCTTTTTTCAGGCCGACGGTCTGTGAATCTGAAGTGTGCGCTCCTTTCGGTCGGATACATGCCTGAACTCAGACAGACGGTCCTGAAGCTGAACCTACTGCTGTCTGGGAGGCAGGAGGCGTAAAACAAGTTCACAGAGGGAATTTAAAAGCCACGGCCAAACGCTGGCAAGGGTGGCTTGGGCATGGAAAAGGCTGGAGTGTGGATATTTCTGATAACAGCTTGTGTTATTCCAGGTAAGCTACTCTGTAATTAATATTGATGTGAGCCTGGTGCCACGCGCCCAGGTGAAAGTCGTGGTTGATTTCCTCACTCTACGGCGATCACAATGGAGGAGATAAAGTCTAATAAACGAACACGTATCTCGCCTAATTAGTTGTACATTTAGTGTAGACGGTTAACCCAAAAGATCAAGAGATCGCCTGATTGCCAGAGCTCACCATCACTGTCCATAACCCTCCATATCCAATCCTATGTTGTTCACTGTGGTGTATACGTGGTATTTTTAGGTTTCAGCTCCCTTTCACAAAGTACGGGAAGCAAATACTGTGTAAATATCACTTTGTTACCCTTTATAAAATAGATAATTCATACATCTCTGACTGTTGCTTTATTTGTGTGCTATATGTGGGTTGCCATGTTGTGGCTGGTTATCAGTTCTGTTAAATATAGTGCATTTTTTTCATTTTAATGCTGTATTAAAGGCCAGTACCGTTAGTGACTGCATCATAAAGAGTTTATGATGTCTGAAATAATTTAGAGATATTTGTTGCCCTTTTTCAATGTGACTGACAGCTTCTCCACACTTACGTGCTGTCTAAGCGTTCTCATGTCTGAAACTTCAATCAGCAGTGATCGACCCCCCCAGGAAGTCTTGCACATTGTCAGCAGGTGTGCTGCTGTAATCACACTTAAACATAGGTACCACTGAAGAAAGTGTTGTGTGTATAAATGTGTGTGTAAGTGTTGGGATGAATGGACTGACTCTTGCCTTACTATAACAGGTGCAGCTGTGTAATCACACTAAGCTGGGGCCAAGCATACAGCTGGCATCAGAGCTATGGCTGGGTAATATTGTATGGGGGGGGGGGGGACCGTGGTATACATATTACGTAATGACAAAAGCTATTGTGGTAGCATATGGATGCTGAGCTGCTGTGACATCTGCTGTGATTGCTTTTTTCGCTCGTTCAGTGAAAAAAGCCCCCCTCCTGTGCGAGTTGAGCAGTAATTTGCCTGTGCATACATGTGTTATTGAGTATAAGGCTGGGCCATGTGTGTAGGATTGTCATGCTGAAGGACAGAGCTGTGGATTAGAGCAGGGAGCAGAAGGGTGTAACAAGTTGATTGCTGCCAAGTCCCAGCCTACTGACTGTTGCTGCAGTGTATCTGTCTTCTCTGGGCTCATGCAGGCTCAGAGCACCTCTGCAGGTCTGTCAGATGGTGTAGGGTGTCACCAGGCTGATGTGAGCGCTGCCGCTGATGTGTTTTCCCCCATTTTTGGAATATAAAAGTTTGAAATCCGACTCTGCAGAGTGACACACAAAAAAAGGCTGACTGAGACCAACAAGCAGACATCCTCATGAATTCTAGCATAATCCACTATCCACAGCTGGAACACACAGACGCTACCCCACAGAAATAATCCATCACAAACACACAAACACACAGCTCGTCTGTTCTCTTCACTTTTTTCCCCTCCTCCCCCGTGCACCCCTTTCTCATTAGAGTCTGCAAATATTAATGTTTTTTTCCCCCCACTGTCTCTCAGACATTTGCTCTTCCTCCACAGATATTTTCTTCATTTCTCTGCATCTCCTCTGCCTCTTGGCTCCGTATTCTCCTCTCATGTCTCAAACACAGATGCAGCAGCCATCATAATCCTTCATGAACTGCCCGCTGAACACCGGCCAAGCGTACTCTCCACGTTCCTGCACTGCCACGGGGATTACACACTCACATAGACACAAACGTGTGGGTGTGTAATACACGCACACAAACGCATGTGCGCAGATCCCAAACAAACACAATGAGAGCTTATAATCGATCTGGGGGAAAATTAAAAAGGAGTTTTTTTTTTGTTTTGTTTTGTTCTGTTTTTTCCATTTCATATTAGGCATAAATGGATCGCGCACACACAATTTAGTAAAATGGAGGTCTAAAAGTCAGTTTAATGCTGTGCAGTCTTTTTATATATGGTCTTTTTGTTGGCTAGAGGGCCTCTTTAAAAGACTTACTATGTTAGTGTATTGTGTCTTTGTAATTCTTTTAGAGCTGCACCGGTTTGTCAGCTTGGCATTGATATGTTGACTACTGCAAATCAGCAACTAAGAGGACATTTCTCCCCAGCGATGGCTGGTTTCTTTCTTTCTTTTCGCCCTCAATTCTCTCTTGGACACATTTCAAAGACAGCTGATGAAAAGCTGAATGACTTGAAGTTACTTTTTTATGTTTTTTAAGTATCAACCAAAAAAGAAAGAAAGAAAGAGAACTTGAGATGTTTTTATGTTTTGTCTCTTAAATCACTCAAATGATGTTAAAATGTGAATATAAAAGGAATAAAAAAGAGACACACATAGGGTGTGTAATCCCTGATCAATCACAGATTTGATGGCCTGAAGATTAAACTGTTAATCTGCCCTCTTTCTCTCTGTCACATCAGGTCAGTTTTTATTCCTGGTAGCAAAGTGAGAGGATGTGAACGAGGTGTAGCCTGCTTGGCCGCGGAGACGCTGCAGTTTATTGTGGTAATCTATTAACAGCGCTGCTACAGATAATGAGATCAGTCTGACTTTTTTTTAATCTCAGACACATGTTTGTAGATACTCGGGGCAGTTATTGCTTTGATTTTCAGTTTGTTCTCTGTGACAGCTTTCTGTTGAACCAGTCCAAATGTTTACCTATCACGCTCAGAAATTAACCACAAGTTAACCAGTTATTAAAATTACATTTTGTGTAACAATTGAATGTGTAATTTTACCCTAATTTTAAAATGATTTAATTTTACTTAAATATCTACAGATTTATGACTAATGCTTGCTGTGGGGTCACTTTAAGCTTATTGCATTGTCTCATTAAGTCACTGTTTTTCTTTGGTTTTATGGTTTTAGACTGACTTTAGGAGTTGTTTTTAATTAGAGTTGCAATAATTAGTAATTTCCTTAAGTGATGATTTATAGCGGTTCCATACTTTAGTGGGTTATACCTTTGCTTGGCAAGCAAAAGGTTGCTGGTTTATTTCCAGTTGGAGGCACAAATCCGTTTGCGTCAGGAAGGGCATCCGGTGTAAAACGCTGCCAAATCAAACATGGGAGAGCTACCTGCTGTGACGAACCCTTGTGACAAGGGAACAGCTGAAAGTCCCTTCTTCTTCATTAAGTGATAAATTCTAATTAAAATACAATTTAAACCAAAACGTTTGGTGGCTCCCTTCTCTCAAATGTAATTATTTCTTATTTTTCTTTGTCTTATTTGACAGTAAACTGCATCAGAGTTGTTTCAAACAAAGCACGTTTCCCCCTTAGACATTGGAAAACAGAGCTCAGCGTTTTCACCTACATTAATTACATTTAGTACAGTAATACAGCTGTTAATTAAGAGACTAATTTCAAGATTTATTGTTTGTAACACATTTCTCAGCAAGGGGAAAACACACACTTTACAATTAAGATTAGACAGTATGAGGAAATAGTCAAGCTTTAAGGGGTCCTTGCTCTCTTTTTATAGCCTCCTGCAGCCGCCTCTCTCTTGAATTGTTACACATAGAAGAAAAATGTTAAAATTAGTCTGTCACATAATGGTGCAGAAAGATGGGGATATCCACTCAGGAAATGAGGGAAAGGTCCATGGTGCTTCAGCTGCTCCAGCTGCATGTTGCACATTCAAGTGTGAAACAATATTACTATTGTTTTGTTCTTTTCCCATGCTCGTCTGTTGCCTGTGCAGTGCTGTGTGTGGATTATTGCCGTGTGGAGTTGTGAGGTCATTTCCCATACTTTAAACAATAGAAGAATGTCAGTAGACGCAATGGAAAAGAGGAACGTGGGAGAGATGCAGGGCAAATGAGATATGAATGTGTGTGTGTGTGTGTGTGTGTGTGTGTGTGTGTGTGTGTGTGTGTGTGTGTGTGTGTGTGTGTGTGTG
>JAVDPK010001612.1:1028322-1042333 GCA_034780415.1 Cichlasoma orientale | reverse complement strand
TAAATAAAATTGGTCCTAGCGCAGAACCCTGTGGAACTCCATAATTAACCTTAGTGTGTGAAGAAGACTCCCCATTTTCTATTAGATAAATATGAGTCAAACTACTGCAGCACAGTACCTTTAATACCTGTGGCATGCTCTAATTTCTATAATAAAATGTTATGGTCAACAGTATCAAAAGCTGCACTGAGGTCCAACAGGACAACCGCAGAGATGAGTCCACTGTCAGAGGCCATAAGAAGATCATTTGAGTTAATGAGCAGTTGTGTGTAATAAAGTGGCCAGTGATTATATATCTCTATATACACTGCTCAAAAAAAAAAATAAAGGACCACTTTTTAATCAGAGTATAGCAATATGTGAGTGAAACGTCTGGGATATTGATCTGGTCAGTTAAGTAGTAGAGGGGGTTAATCAGTTTCAGGTGCTTTGGTGTTAATAAAATTAACAACAGGTGCACCAGAGGGGCAACAATGAGACAACAATCAAAACATGAATGGTTTTACAAGTGGAGGCCACTGACATTTTTCTCTCCTTATCTTTTTTTTCACTAGTTTTGCATTTGACTAGGGTCAGTGTCTGGACCCTACAGAGGTTGCACAGGTAGTCCAACTCCTCCAGGATGGCACATCAATACATGCTACTGCCAGAATGTTTGCTGTATCTCCCAGCACAATTTCAAGGACATGAAGGAGATTCCAGGAGACAGGAGTTACTCTAGGAAAGGTGGACAGGTCCTTTAGCGATCAGCAGGACCGGTATCTGCACCTTTGTGCAAGGAGGAACAGGATGAGCACTGCCAGAGCTACAAAATAACCTCCAGCAGGCCACTGGTGTGAATATCTCTGAACAAACAATCAGAAACACAATTCATGAGGGTGGCATGAGGGCCTGAAGTCCTCTAGTGGGCCCTGTGCTCACTGCATGGCACCGTGAAGCCTGATTGCCATTTGCCATAGAATACCAGAACTGCCAGGTCCACCACTGGCGCTCTGTGGTTTTCACAGATGAGAGCAGGTTCACCCTGAGTACATGTGACAGACGTGAAAGGGTCTGGAGAAGACATGGACATGCTGCCTGTAAGATTGCTTAGCATTTGTTTGGTGGTGGGTCAGTGATGGTCTGTGGAGGCGTATCCATGGAGGGATGCACAGACCTCTACAGGCCAGGCAAAGGCACCCTGACAGCTATTAAGTATCGGGTTGAAATCATTGGACCCATTGTCAGACCCAATGCTGGTGCAGTGGGTCCTGAGTTCCTCCTGCTGCACAACAATGCCTGGCCTCATGTGGAGGCTGAAGGAACTGACACCATTGACTGGCACCCATGCTTGCCTGACCTAAATCCAACAGAACAGCTCTGGGACACCTGAACCCTGCCAGGTTGCACCTCAGACATTCCAGGAGCTCAGTGATGCCCTGGTCCAGATATGGGAGGAGATCCCCAGCACACAATCCATTGTTTTTCATTAGGAGCATGTCCCAGCGTTGTCAGGCATGCATACAAGCATGTTGGGCAACGATTGATTTGGCTCAAATGATTTCAAACCATTTTGAGTTGTTGCTGTGAAATTTAGGCAGAATTGCTGCATCATTTTTCATTTTGATTTTCAGGGTATCTTTGAATTCAGCCCTCTGTCTGTAGGTTGGTAATTTTCATTTCCATCAAAAGATGTGGTATCCTTTCATTCCTAACACATTACCCTGTCCATATCAGTAGATAACCAGCATATTTTTTTCACCAATAAGATCTGATGTGTTTTCAAAGTGTTCCTTTAATTTTTTTTGAGCAATTAATATTGTAGGGTCTGTAGCCTACACTATAAAGTGCCACAGGCGACAGCTGTTGTGAATTGGTGGTATCTAAGTAAAACAGAATAGAATAGAATAGAACAGAATTATTGTCCTTATTGGTTGCATGTGATTTCCCAGAAGCCAAGTGTATTAAAGAGACTACTATCAGTCTTTTTTTTTAAATTACAGACTGCTCCCCTTCACACTGCTTAATCATCTTGCGTTAATGAGCAGTTGAACAGGTGTGCCTAACAAAGTCCAGTGAGTGCATATGGGATTACAGCTGCTCAGTTTGTCTCCTCCTTTGTCGTATTTTCTTTTTCACGATACGCCAAATCTTTTCACCGGATGACAGCGAAGACAGTTCAGTTTAGTGCTTGAACTGTTTTACTACAAAGCCATGCTGCTGCAGATATGTTGGATAATATGTGCAGAATGTGGTCTGCCACAGTTTTGCTGCAAAGATGTCAGATGTGCCAGTTACACATGCCAATATTTTGCTAATGTACCTCCAAACCATAAATTTTGCTGGGTTTTGAACTGTGAGCTGTTTAAGAGTCCATGCATCGATTTCCACTACAGACGCCTCTGGATTTTCTGCGTCATTTGATGATTTTATGTACAGTAAAATGAAATTCACAAACTCGCTGTGATTTCTGTTGAGAAATGTTATTTTTAAGTTTTTGCCTGCAAATTCTTTCCCTGAGTGGCAGAAACACCTCCCTAATGTTACTGGCCTGTGGCAAAATTAACCAAATAATTGTGAGCATTTTACCCGATGACTTTTTTTTTTTTTTTGCTGATCCCATTTTTTAAAATTAATTGTTAGTATCTAAATAAAAATTTGCACGTACTTTTCAAACCCCCCCCAAATTTCAGCTGCAACATTTAATACATATCCATGTTACTATCACCAATCATTTACAGGAGTTAAAAGATTTGCAAACCAGTGTTTAGGTTAACTAGACGCTAAAGCATGGATGGCTTTGCAACTGAGTTTAAAGAAGAGGCCTTGCGATGTTAATTTGCTGGATATTTTCAGTGCCGAGTCAGTGATTTCCCATGATGCTTAAAGTTCAGCAAGAGGTCAAACATTTTGAAAGGATTCCTAACAGACCTCTGGAGTTCACTTTGTTAGTTATGAACTGAGTCTAGATCAGCAGGATTCCTGGAATTCAATTAGAGATACAGCTGTGTATTGTTAGCATAGCAATGATTAAGTGTGTAATAAGACAGTGCAGTTCCAGGGGTAGTAACACAGCAAACATCAGTGGAGCAAAAAATGAACCCTGGGGAGGACCAAAAATGAAGCTGTGTCTAAGCCCATCAGTTAGTACCTTTATCAAAAACCCCTCTCTGCCTCCTTAGCCACAGCCACCTCCTTTATCATAAACAGACAGATCAAATGTAATTTCAATGCTAATTCGATAGAAGACCCAGATGCACGCACTCAGAGACTGGCAAGATCAGAGCGGAATAAAAGCATGCTTTAATGAAATGATGATGAAAACTTACAGCAAAAGTTTAAAGTTGTTAGAAACTATTTTCAGCTGCTCCCTTATTCACAAGAGCTGGCCACAGCAGATAGCTCTGCGTATTTAATTTGGCAGATTTTTACACTGGATGCCCCCCCCCACCCCCTTATCCACAGTGTATGGATAGCAAGTGGTGTGTGAAATAATCAGGTACAATCCAATTTAAGCAATAACGTATGAAATCCTTTTTTATCTGATGCTCGTGGTGACCTTTAGAGCTGTAAGAACTCAAGAAATATGCAGGCAGACAAAACACAAGCAAATAAAAATAGGCAAAAAAAAAAAACAGTGTGCAAAAGGATGAACTTAATACAGAAATGTGCTACAAGTAACCCAGATGAAAATGTAAATGTGTTGTTGATAAGTATTCAGCTTCCATCACTGCCAACATCCCAAAACATTTCTGTTCTGAGGATTTTGCTGCATGTTTGTGTATTTGCTTGTGTTGCATTTAAAGCATCTGTGTTATTTACTGTGCTTCCATAACTGTGAGAGGGTTAGATTTTCTCTTAATTTGTTTTGAACAAACAAAAAAAAAATAAAAAAGAAAAAGCAATGAGGAGTACTTCGAGGAGGTACAGTATATCCATGGTGATGATGGTGTGGCTGTTCATGCACTAAGCAATGCTTTGTGAAAGAAAGGGTGTGGAAGTTAAAAAAGATTAAATCTGGTTAAAATAGGAGCAGTCAGGATTCTGACTGAACGTGTGGTTGAATTTATTAGTGGTTCAAGAATGGTAAAACAAAATAAAAAGTGCTTCCTTTCCTTCTGTGGCTGAAAAGCAAACGTTTTAGATTTTTTTAGACGTGACTGGTAATTGTATGCAGTTTTTTTTTAGCACTTCTGTAACTGTCAAACTGACAAAAAATAAATGGTAAAGCACAAAATTTCTATCCTATACTTCTGTGCCAGCTAACATCTAACCCCAAAGGTGTTGTGTTGGGTACATAAAACAACTTAATCAGGGAAAAAAGGTCAAGGATTGTCATAATAAATACCTGCACAAGTTTAGGAAATTATTGCGGTCATGGCGAACTTGACTCTCCAATGTCAGTCGTAAAACATGTTGACTACACATTACTGCGTAATATGTGAGGTGTTTATGTGATTTCCAACCCGTTGTATCACTTTCTGTGGCTCTGTAATGTGTAAGTAATCTCCAGCTCTTGATGAGACATCACACATTGCAGCATTTTATGAAGGGGACCGTGTCAGACTGATGAACAGCTTTAGTTTTGATGTCCGTGCTGTCTGCCTCTGTGGTTGGCTCTGTGATAGAAAGTCTGACGGACTGATCAATATTCCTCCATTCATAGCATGAAATTGTTGGACTGCAGGATGAAAATCAGTTGTTTTTTCAGTATTTCAAACATGGAAACCCCTCCGGGTGTAGATTATGTCCACAGTGTTTAATGCAGCATCATGGATTTGCATCTGGTTTGGTTCTTTATGAACCATCACCATTATTTATGATGTAACTTAGTGTGCTTGTGTGCGTGGTGGGTGTGGCTCTGCTTTGGATTTGTTGAAGGGGATCAGTAAGTCAGTGGGAAAAGTAACAAACAAATCATGCTTATTTATATCTCTCTCTAATCCACAACTTTGGACCTCAGCTGACCTGTCAGGCTGCTGAAATCACCTCTCACAGCTCAGCTCGCTTTACGAGCTCAACATGCTGTGCTGAGTGTGAACAACTTAAAGCATGCCAGTCTGACGCTGCCAGCATGTGTGTGTGTCTGTGTGTGTATTTGACTGTGAAAGTGCTTGGATGTATTTAACTCTTTTGCTTCTGCTCCAGGAATAAATGGACAGACTGTGGAAATGGATGATGGGAAGTCGGGGTATGTTGGCTCAAGGGTGGATCTCCAGTGCCGGTTCATCAACAGCTCTCCTCCTGTCAAAATCTCCCAGGTATTCATTGTACACCTGATTATATGTGCTGTAACAAGCGTATACAGATCAAAACATAATAAATCACAAAAATGTAACAACCTGTACAGGGTGTACCTCATCTCTCACCCTTTGACAGTGGGGTTGGCTCCAGCCCGCCTGCATCCTGAATTGAACAAGGAGAGGAAAAGATGGATGGATGGAAAACAAATAATACAATTATGACTGAGAAGACAAAACAACAACCAGTTTCACAAAAGTACTAAGACTAAAAGTAGACGTAGCTAATGTATGAGAAACTCAGCCTTTTATACATTTTAACACTATTTCAGGGCACTCAAATCCAATCAATAGAATCCTCCAGGAATGCATGCAAGCGTTGTATAAATAGATAACAATAAACCATCTATTTTCTAAACCGGTTATCCAATCAGGCCCATGATAGACTGGAGCCTATTCCAGCTGACATTAAGCAAGCGCCAAGGTAACACCCTGGTTAGCCACTTACTCTCGTATCCTCACCTACAGCTACTTTAAACTCACAAGTTAAGCTAATGTACACCTTGGGTATTTGGGAGGAGACCTGAGAACCTTCATGCAGACAAAGGAAAACATGCACACCTCACATACAAAGGCCCCAAACTGACCAGCAGGTTTGATCCCACAACCATTTGGCTGTGAGGAGACAGTGGTAACCACTGGTGCACCGTGCTGTCCAACAATATTAAATGTTTAAAAGCTAAAATGTTTTAAAAACATGCCTATTCACCAACAAGCCTCGAGAATCTAGTAACACTGGCAGCGTGAAAGTCTCTGTGCACTAATTTCATGAAACATGATGGCATCTGTAACAAAGCTGCTGCTTTTCTTAGCTTAACAGTTGTCTTTGTTTCTTATTCGTGAAAACCACTTCAAAGAAAACGTTCAGAGATTTTTAGCACAGATCCTTTTTGAATTCACCCCCTCATTTCACATCTGTGTTTGTTCCTTTATGCACTTCATAACATATGATAGACTTCAAGCAGATAAATTCATTTGCACTGCATGTGACCGCAGTATGCAGGGATGTGAGGAAACTGTTGCTACTGTATGTGGCCCTACAAACTCCCACTCAAAACACTGAGCTCATTACATCGTGACTGTTCATTTAGGCTAACTTGATAAGCCTTTTCTCAGAAATGTAAACCTTTGCAAATGGCTGTTGTAATCAAATGCACCATAGAGGAAAGAAGAGGAGCGTAGAGGAACAGTTTTGCATTTGAAATCAATTTTAAGGATCAATGTTTTAGTCTGTTGTAGACACATCTCAAAAAGGTTTATAATACAATAATTTAATACAATACAGTAAAGGTCCTTAGAGGGGTTTCTTATTGGTCATTTTCATAAATAGAAGATAAAAATTAACAATAAGGTAATATTGCTAGTTTTGTTAGCTGTTTTTATTCCCTATGACATATCAATTTTCCCTGTAGTAAGAAGTGAATCTAAAACTATTTGAAAGCTGGATTTAGTTGAATAAGCGGCGGAAATGAGCCCCCCCCCCCCCCAATTAAAGCTGAAAGTCTGCACTTCAGTCATACCTTGATTATTTCGTTTCAACTACATTGTGGTATGTAGGAGCAAAATTAAAAGAACTATCACTGTCCAGAAACATATGGGTCAAACATATGCAGTTAATGGGATAAACTCATTTCTTTTGATAGCATTGTTACTCAATTTGTTACACATCCTCTTTGCATATTGATGTAAGTCAGCGGTCTTTTGCTCATCTAAAACCTTCTAGACTTGATCAGTATGACGCTCACCCCGAGGCATCCTTTTTCCATGATTAATCATGTTGCTTTCTTCAGGTAACATGGCAGAAACTGGTGAATGGCACTAAACAGAACGTGGCAATCGCAAATCCATCGCTAGGCGTGTCTGTGGCCCCGCCCTACAGGGACCGTGTTACCTTCAAAAACGCAGCAGTGAGGCGACGAACTCCGACTCTGGAAGACACCACCATCACCTTCGCTTCGCTTCGCCTTTCTGATGAGGCTACCTACATCTGTGAATACACCACATTCCCCGCAGGAAACCGAGAGAACACAGTAAACCTGACTGTCTATGGTAAGGCAGACATGTGATGTTATGAGCAAAGGGTAGCAGAGGTGGCTTCCCCTCCAATCAAGAGGGTTAAGCAAAATGTCAAAAAAGTAACTTAAAGGGCCAAATTGTATGTTATTTTTGACATAATTCGTGGACCGGAAGTAGGGGGCGGGGCCAGAAGTGGCCCGCGGGCTGCAAGTTTGGCCACCCCTGATTTATAGGATGCTTGCTGTTCATACATTTTATGGACAATCTTTGAATTCAGCTGTTTTCAGTCCCATTGCAACAGCTTTATAAAATCACGCACCTAGCCATGCGGTCTGCCTCTACAAACATTTGTGAAAGAATGAGTCATTCTAAAGAGCTCACTGAATTTGAGTGTGGTATTGCAATGTGACGCAATCATTTTGTCACATCAGTTTGTAACATTTCTTTCCTCCTAGACATTTCACGATCAGCTGTAAGTGTTATTATAGCAAAGTGGAAGCATTTAGAAACCAAAGCAACTCAGCCACGAGGTGTCAGACCATTTAAAGTTACAGTTACAGCGATGCTGAGGTGCATAGGGTGTAAAAGTCAGCAGTGCTCTGCTTTCTTAGTAACTGCAGAGCTCCAAACCTCCTCGGGCATTAACATCAGCGGAAAAACGGTGAGCCGGGAGCTTCGTGGTATGGGTGTCCATGGCTGAGCGGCTCCTATAGATGTGTGGCCCAGTACTTTCATCCATATAGTTTATATAAGATCAAAGTTTTTACTTGTCAGCATGTAAGTCAAACATTATGTTGTATCATATTTTCACTCAGTTCGCCCAACAACTCAGATGAGTCTATCCACCCCGACACTGGTGGCTCGTTCATCTAACCTGAAAACTCCAGTGGCTACCTGCATCTCTGCCAATGGAAAGCCACCTGGTACCATCAGGTGCGTGAGAATTCACCTTTCCCTTTCACAGTGTTTTCCTTTCTCAAGTTCAGATAATGCCTCAGTGTTACTAAAAAACTGTCACATGTCCATGCTTTCACCCCCCGCCCCCGTTTTTTTTATCTGTTGTTCTTTTTGTTCACTATATGCACCCAAAAAGAAACATTTATGTTGTGTTTGCATGCACATATATCCGTGCATCTCCATTAAGTCCTCGCTGATGTGAGCAGGTGGGAGACCAGGGTGCCTGGAGAAGTGACCACCCGAGAGTACAGAAACTCAGACGGGACATTCACGGTTCAGAGCGACTACATTTTGGTGCCCAGCAAAGAAACACACAAGGAAACACTCACCTGCGTCACCACCTACAACGAGGAAGTCTACACCGACAGCGTCACCCTCGATATTCAGTGTAGGTCTCTCTCAAACTTAACAACCACATGACAATACAGGTAAAAACAGTGCATTGAGATTTAGTGTTGTGATACTACTGCAAGCTAAATGTTTGTGTATGTGTGCACCAGATGAGCCAGATGTTTTAGTGGATGGGTTTGATGGAAACTGGTACCTGAACCGCGAGAATGTTCAGCTGAGCTGCACAGCTGATGCCAACCCCGCCGTCTCTCTGTATCAGTGGAGAGTGTGAGTATAGATTTAACTTTTTTTAAAATTTAACTTTCAGAACTCGTACAGCACGGAGATCATTTTCCTTGCCTTCACCAGGGTGGTGTCTGATTCCAGCTTCTTTTTATACATTTACACAAAAACAAATTTTGCTCTTTTTTCTTTTTTCAGCTTAACCTACCAGTGATTTGTTCTTTTTATGTACTGAACTAGTTAAAATAACACCAACTCAATGTCATATTAAAACCCTTGCGAGTGAGGTTCACTCTTCATTTTCTTTTAGCTCCCTTTGATAAAGTGATTATTTTTTCTTTTGCAAGGCAGAGTTTACACAGTTATCTTTTCTTCTAGTATTCACCATTTCAGCTACCGGGGGAAGCTATGAATAGGTCCAGGAGAAACCTGTTTTGATTGAGCAGTCCTTCATTTTCTTGGAAGATTTTGTATCTAATGGCAAATGGTGGATGTGAGGCTTTTACACACAGAAGGCGTCTTTATTTTAGCCACTACATTGTGAGATCAGTATCTGCTTCATAATAAGAAGTTAAAGCAAAACATCTGCTTAGTGTCTAAGAACTCTATTAATAACTGGGCCTAGTTCATCAGTAACACAACGGTCTATCATTCCCAACGGCTTTATTTATTTTTCTAACTTCTGTTTGCTGTGTACTCCTGGACCCTGTGTAGCTGGCCTGCTAAAGTTTGTTTTTACCCTGCTGTGTATTGTGCAGGATTAATGGCACCATACCGAACAATGCTGAGATCAGAGACAACATCCTTACCTTTAAAGGGCCAGTCACATATGACCTGCAGGGAACCTATGTGTGTGATGCAACCAACAGCATCGGGACACGATCGGGCTATGTGGAGGTCAGCATTATAGGTATGGCTTGTCTGAGATTCAATATTACTACTTCCAATACTGATAATGCTCTACTACTAATACTAATAATACATTACGCTGCTTCAGAAACAAGGAATGTTGTGCTTTACACTCACATTTTCCACGTGTGAGAGTTTTGGAGCTCTTCTTTAAAAGTTTGTATTTTTTTTCTACAGAAAAACCATTACCGCAGATCGCAACGAGTGATGTCATCAGCGTAATCGCCTTATTATTGGCTGCCGGAGTACTTCTTGGCATTACTATCACAGTCCTGGTGCTTAAAATAAGAAGTAGAAAGCACGACCCCTCGTACGTAAACGGCTCTCCATCCTTTTGCTTCACACGCTTGCTTTTTGCAACATGGTTTAAAGCCTTTATTGCATCATTTATTCCCTTTTCTGCTTAATCAGTGACTCTCCGTCGAGAAAACTATCCCAGCCGATTAGAAAACGACCAGATGATGTCCAGGTAACCTTTGCACTGTGTGGAATTTAGATATCACATACAGTTTGGACACACTCACCCAGTGTGTCCAAACCTTTGACTGATAAAAAAACAAGGGGCGACTCAAGATTTTTGCACAGTCCTGTACATCTTTATTAAACATGCCTCCTTTCTCCACAGCATTCAGGACGGTTTTATGAAGAGCTTCCAAGCACAGCCGACTATGTGAGCTACAGACTGGCTTGTAACAAAGAGGATTACCCAGAGCCCTACTCCCCTCCAATCAACCCTCCTCTTACATTTCTGCCCCAGCACCCCTACCACTCTACACCTCCAAACCCTGCAACGAGCATCACCAGCACCGCCGCATCGAGAAACACCTTCTCTCCTCCTTCACACACCACTGCTATCTTTAAGTACCCCTCTGTATCAGGTCTCTCCTCTCCTCCCCCAGGAGTGGCGGCATACACTTTTCCCAAAGAGCAGTACGTCTGAAACTACATCGGTGAAACAACACGGCTCAAACCGGAAAAATTCCTTAAAGGAGATTTGGGGGGGGGGGGGGCCCAATTAACTGGACTCGACTATCAGGCAGTGTCTCTGCACCACTGTGGACAAGGACAATAAAGGCTTTGCTGTTGGACCTTGAATTCAGGTCAGTTTGGAAACATTTTCTCTCATTTGTCCTGTTTTAATGTGCTCTATCTGATCAATGAAAAAGGGAAGGCTGTGACCCTTGTTTAAGTTTTAGATTAGAGGAAGGTCAGGTTAAAGGTGAACTGACTTTCATTTGAAAAATGTATATTGCATGGGTGTATTAGATTTGATTATATCAGACTGAATGGATGGGATTATCTCTTGATGTGGTTGATTCCTTTATCCCGAATTACATCATTTTATTAAAAAAAAAAGAGGAAAACAAAAAAAAATTACAATTTCCTACTTGATCTCTGATGTCCATTCTCTTCATCATGTGTTGTACAGCAGATGTTACCTTTTGGTTGTACCTCGTGGTTTTAATGTAATACTTCTACTGTGCTTGTATTTTGTATAATTTACCTTTTTTTGCTATTTAAAGAAAATGTTTTTATTTACTGAAGAGACTGTTGATTAATGAAATTGATGTTTTTATTTGTGGTATCTGTGGGTTTTAGCATTCATTGACACTGGTTGTTTGATGAACTTTGAATTTGTAGCCTTTAAATAAAAAACGATCACATAAATTTGTATCAGCAGTGTCGTAGCTGGCTAAAAACAAGCCCACTGTGGCATGGCTGGGATTTTCTATGTGAAATAGCAGCACCATCAGTTTAGCTGGACCGAACCATCTCAACAGCTTCTGTCAGCAGGTGGTTGGTACAGTACATATGCACATATCTAAAAATAGGTAAATAACTATAGCCAGCTGCTTTTAAGGTCTTACTTATTTTGTGTGTGTGTGTGTGTGTGTGTGTGTGTATATAGTTGATAAAGCATTTTAGTGCTTAAAGTCTGTGTTTTAATTTTATGGTATTTCCCAGAGGGTTATAATGAATAATATATTTATAGCTGATTTTATATTTACAACTTACATGCTTAAAACACATATATTTAAGGTTATGCTTCACAATGCACTGTGTCCACAAATAAAAATGCAACATATCTTTCATACACATTCATACAAATCTGCTGGTATCTGCCAGCCCCACACCTGCCCTTTGTGTAAAAGCTGATGATGAAATCCCTGCAAAGAATTCCCAGTTCACAGAGCAAAGTAGTTGCTTCTGTATCCAGCTCTCGTGGGGAGTTCACTGACTTGTCAGCCTTGATGTTTAGCTTTAGGTTCAGCGTCCAGCTCAGCATACCAGAGCTTCCGTCACTCAGACCCCCTTTCAGCGGCTACTTTCCACTACACAGTTTTTATAGTGAAAGTAAGTGCATTGAAATTCTCTTTTGAGACTACTGCTGCAGCCACTGGGCTTGAAAGCTTCTGGTTATTCTAATCAGTTCCTGATAGTACCAGGGGAACGCCCGCTGTACCGAAGCTTTAGTTCCTGCCAGGTGAGGAAAAATGATCTTCTACATCTCGCATTACATACCACCTAAACATCCCTGCTGCTCAAACAATACAAACTTAACATTCATATTAGGGAGCTTTAAAAAGAATGATCATGAAAACTGGACCTGAAGACTGCAATACATGTAGGATCAGTTTCTCATTAACTGGAATCGTTTTATGTTGGTGTGTGCCAAGGTAAGAGAACGCTATGAGGAAACACGTCAAAATCAATTTCAATACGGATCTCGTCAGCAGCGTTTGCGCTGTCTCTTTGGTCCTCACATGATCTTTGAAATCTGAAGTCTTTAATTTTACTCCCTGCTTAAGATGACTACAGATAAAAAATGCGGTCTGATCTTACTTTGACTACATAAATTAATATTTTTGCTGAGATCCTCAGCTCCTAAATCATTTCAACATTTTTGCCTTTAAGCTGGCACTAAAAGAAAAACAAAGGGCAAAGAAAGTATAAGAACATATTAATCTCTTAATCCATCTTTTTCATGCCTCAGCTTTGAGTACATCTTCTGAGAGGATATAAAAATGACTTCTGATAACACTGATCAGTATTCCCACTTTGGTCACAGCATAAAGAGGATGAACGTGGAGGAAAAAACAAACAAAAAAACCGTGCACACTCTGAATATAAAAAAAAGAACTTTGATTCCGGCAAAACCTTTGTCAAATGTTTAGATGTGAATGTTGTGTGAAGGAATGCCTGTTTAATCCAGTGCAGCCCTGGCTGTATGAGTAGGTGTGTGAAAGGCTAACCTATTCGTCCATGCATATGTCTTGCATAATAGATGAGTTTGGTATAACTGATATTCTAACCCAGCAGGAGAAACAAAGAGGGACAAGAGAAAGGAAAAACCCATTAATAGTTCGGTCTAAAATCAGTTTATCGACCCTCCGTTCCTTCCTGTCTCAGTCGTGTGAAGTCAGTGCCTGCAGCTGGATTCTCTAAGAAACTCGTGGATCAGAAAGACAGAACATCAAAACCTCGGGGAAGGCAATAACGGGCAGTTTTCAGAACCCGGAATTTTCAGCTTTCAATCTCTTTTTTTTTGAGTAAAGCAGTTGTTGGACTTCGGCTCATCATGGTACCATGGTGGCTCCACTGTTAGGACTGCTTGTTTTATGTCTAACTACCAGTCTGGTCACTTTGGGGGAAAATGGTAAGTTGTCCAGTGTTTGTGGATTTTTTTTTTACACTTTTTAAAATTTTTAAATATATTATAATCAGTTTCTGCATATCATCATCTAAATGGTCGAGTAATTCAAATAGGAGAATTCAATTTTTAAGTATCTGCAATTCAGTTGGAAAATGTTAAAAATTGAATTATTGCATAACAGATAAAGCAGCAGAGGTTAAGGACAAAGTTTATAGTTTTTGTTAATCTGTATCACATTTCTAATTCATTAAGTGCTTTGGTGGACAAAACAAAATTTTTTTTGGTATTACTGTGCTGTAATTTCCTATGACCAACAGATGTACTGACATATCTGTGGTTTTGTTTTTTTGTCTCACGTGGGAAACAGACAAAAAAAAAAAAAAAAACCTGTGGAAGCAAAATGTGTTTGACAAACTTGATGTGGCATTTAAGAAAATAAATTACTGGAATCGCTTTTTATATCATTACATTACCTCTGAGACTTACAGTGTAATCAATACCGAAACTGAACACTGACCGGGCAAACGACACCACCATCTCCTGTTCCTTAACACACACACACACACACACACACACACACACACACACACACACACACACACACACACACACACACACACAC
>JAVDPK010001612.1:985743-1002116 GCA_034780415.1 Cichlasoma orientale | reverse complement strand
CAAGACAGCGGCGAGTACAGGTGCTCCACTTCCAACGCGGTGGGAGGAACTGAAATCAATGTCACCTTAGTTGTCAATAGTAAGAATTATTAATTTTTTTCCCTAAATTGCTCATTGCTGAGTGTAAGATGAGGTTGAGGAAACAACCTCTCGTGACTATAATAAAGTGTATGTAAAGTTGCAGTCAGCAAAAAAAGAAAAGCATGAAACATGATGAGCTATATAATGAGATGTGAAACCATCATACAGAAATCATACAGACATGGATATTTCTGTTATCTGTGTATCAGAGCACCCCATGCCACCCAATGCAACCCTGGTCAGAGTGATGTACATCAGCCGACAGCGTAATGAGGTGGAGCTGGAGTGGGTGGTAGAGAAGGAGGAAGCAGGAGGTTGGACAGGTTTCTTCCTGGAGCATCGATGGTTGTCTGAGCGGCCACGAAGGAAAGGAAGCAGCAATGATTTAAATGAGCGAGTGAAAGAGAAGGTTGTTCCCACAGTGTGGGACCGTAACAACATCGAGGATCCAGCTGTCAGGATTCATACAGTGCGGAGTCTGACGCCAACGGCTACCTACCAGTTCCGCATCATACCGGTCAACCACCGCACTCTCGGACACCCTTCTGCTGCAAAGACTCCAGGTATAGGAAATGGGAGACATATGAGACTTTTTGTCCCCTTAAAATTATAAGGTTCTATCTACATTCTGACCTGTTTTGAGATATTAAATAATAGAACCTTATAATACCAAGTTAAAGCTTGATTTTGCAGATAGAACCTTTTTGTTTTGTGAATAAAATGGCCAAAGTTGTATATAATTGAAAAAAAATCTCTTACATATTGTTCATTAGCGATCAACGACTAAGAATATGACAAGTCAATTCCGTCAAAAATGTCAGATAGAAACTTCCTTAAAGATGTGCTGTTAACTTTGAAATAACCCAGTTCTTTAAATAAAAACATGGCACCCACTCAGGGATTGAAAACATCTGATTCTACTTTAAAATTGACTCCTAATCCTAGATGTTCATGGTCTAATATTTTTGTCTCATTTGTTTAATATTGTTCTGTTTTTCTACACTTGTGTTAAAATCAGATGATGCTTTAGGTCATTTTTTTAATGCAGGAATATAGAAAATTCTTTCAAGCACCACTGTTAATGATGAGATACAAACTTTATTAATACTGTTGTCATGTTTTGATTGCTGTTACATTGTTTAACAATGTTTTTCTTTTTTTTTGTTGTTATCCACTCAGGTGAAAGACTCAACCAAAAACATATGCAAACAATGACACACACCTCATGCCTACACATCATCCACTTCCTTATTACCTTCTTCTTTTCTGTCCTCCTGACCTTCCCTTGAACTCACCCTGTGTGCTTCTCCTTGTGATAACTGTGTTACACTATATTGCATTGTTGTAGAAACTGACTGTTCTGAATAAGCCAGATGTTTGTTTAGGGCGCAGAAAGACTTGTGCAGTTGTGGTGAGAGGTTTATATGCACCCATCATGGGCATGGATGTCAGGGTAATTTTGGGCTTTTAATGATTTCTTTAAAGTGTTCTTTTTCCAGGATGCAATTATTGTACAGCAAACATTTTTAATGACTTTGAAAAACAAGAATTGGGTGCACAAGTTAGAATTTATTTAGGATTTTCTCTAATCCACACAGGATCCAAATTATACATAAGGGCTCAAATATATACATATGCTCACTTAAATCTTTTAATAAGTGGTGCTGAAGGTTCTACAATGTGTTTTAACTTGACAAGGCCAAGTTAACATCTTGTTACTGAACATGATTGATTACAACTGATAATTTTTCTTTGTCAGCATAAAAATGATTTGTTTGACAGCACTTATTGGATTGGCCAGTACTCAGAACAATGGGAAAGTAGACCCAGACTGGAAGAAGACCCAAACTGTCATTCTCAGATGAGACAAAACTGGTTAGGATGTTCAGGAACAACCCAGGAACCACAGAGACTCAAGCCTGCCATAAACTGGAAACTGCTGGAAAACATCACTGTCAACAAAAATGTCAGTTTTATATCACGACGGACTGAGAGGGTGCCGACCAAGAAAGAAACTCCTGATCCAAACTCAGCACTTTCAAGCTCGACTGGATGAGCCAAATGTCTTCTGGAGAAAGGTTTTATGGTCAGATGAGACAACCAATTCTACCAAGAAGAGTGATCAAATATCCAGAATCTTGTTGATGGCTACCAAACGTGTCTGTTCAAGGCGCAACTAAGGGACATATAACCAGATATTAGTGGGGGCGTATTTATATATTTGAGCTTGTATGTATACTTTTGATCCTGTGTGGATTAGAGAAAAACCTAAATAAATTCTAACTTGCGCACACAATTTTTGTTTTTTAAAGTCATTAAAGATGCATGCTTACAATTATTCCGCCCTGGAAAAAGAACAGTTCGAATAAATCATTAAAAACCCCAAATTACCCTGAGATTCATGCCCACGATGTAAACTTCCCACCACATCTGTAATGTTGTGGGATGGTCCAGTGGATTTCAACCCATCTGCGAATGTTCGAATGAATCCACAATGTTAAGCTCATCAGAGTTTTATCATCGCACGATGACGGTACAGTGACAGTCATGACTTTGATGCACCTCATGCTACAAGAACAGCACGGACCTGGGTTGAGAACCACTTGAGATACTGAATGGCAGCCGTGTTTTGACAGATTTGAACTATCTTGCAATGTGTAACTGTGATGTGTTGCAGCGGAACCACGCTACAACGTGTACCCTGCTGTGATCGGAGCAGCTATCGGTGGGATGCTCTTTGCAGCCATTCTTACGGTTCTGCTGCTCATGTACATAATCCGCAACCGCAACAACAATCCTCGTGAGTTCACCGCCCATGAGCCTCCAGTTTCCTGCTGACCTGTTTAGAAGCACTGTGACATTAATGTTCTCTTTTCTCCCCCAGGCCTACATGACTTGTTGTTTGGCAGGTGAGTATCTGGACATATGTCTTTTAAAACAACAATCAAACGTTTCGCGTTTGCAGTTATCGGTACAGATGTGCCATTGCATCATTTTCTGTTGCCAGGCAACACAGCCAGTCGAGAGAAAACATCAACTTCCCAGAGGATGAAGTGGTCAGCAGGTCAGAGGGAGGAATAGAGGAGACTGACAGATCATCCAGTCCAGGCAAGATGAACACACTTTATATGTATATCCGTACAACTCTAAGGGATAATACACATAGTGACACACATATAGAACTATAAAGGGCATTCCTGAAGGCCTACACAGAAGTGACAGAATCATTTTTAAGCAGACTGTTTCAACTGTCAGCAGGCCTGAAACTCTTAATGCACGTCTGCCTTACCTGCTGAACTCTGATGTTTCCTTTTTTTTTCAGGTCCAGCCATGGCTTTGCCCCGGGCATCGTCACCCCTCACCTCCTCACCCATGAGTGCCACCCCCACAACCACCAGCCAAGCCCCTCCCCCAGGAGACGATAATGAGCCAGTCAGCGTCACCATCACAGTCAAGGCTACAGGCTCATAGCCCGACTCTTTCAGCTGTAATCTACAGTACTTTGTGAAAGTCTTGAGTCACCCCTCACTTCTCTCTGTTTTGCTTCCAAGGAGCCAGGCTTTCTTAAAGTGGTCTTTAAAAAAATGACAATAGTTCTTCAGGCTTTCTGAAGGTCCTTCAAAGTTTTTCTTTGGATGTCTCATTTTCAGTCCAGTCCTTGTACCTGACCATTTTCAGAGAAATCTTTTTGTTTGTTTGTTGGGTAACTTAACACTGACCTATAAATCGTTCAAGTATGAAAAAGTCAACTAACTCAAGGGATGAACCAATGTAGAGTCTACATATAACAGGCAACTTAAAATTTTAAATTCTATTTTTAGGCACTTTGTTACTAATTTGCTCCAGTTGACTCTATAAAAATGCAGAAGAAAACACTGTTTGATGGGCATAAAATACTATTTTTTTCATCAACAAGGTGATTTCCAAAGAGCTATTAACTAAAAACCTGGCAATTCTCAGTGTACAGTGTATCCTAAAAAAAACTGAGAAAACCAGACAAGCGGAGGACAAAAGAAGTGGAAGGCCCAAAAAACTAGTTGGATCTGAAAAGAAGAAATAGGAAAAAATGCAGCAAAGACCTGACACACGACATGAGATACATCTGGGCATTCAGGTCATCCATCTACTGTTCACTGAATCCTCATCAGAAATACCCTCAGCACAAGGGTGACTGTCAAGACGCCATTCTTAATGAAGGGAAATGGGGAGAAAAGGCTGAGGTATGCCAAATTACACAAGAACTGGACTGAAAGTCAGTGACAACAGGTGGATGGAGTGATGAATCCAAAATTTGAAATATTTGGTTCAAATTGTTAATATTTATGGAAGAGGTCAGGAGAGAAGCACAACAGTGTGTTTATATCCATCTGTAGCACATGGCAGAGGCTCTTTAAAATTATACAGACTACTTTTGCCTCATATATTTCCATGTATGCACATTTAAATAAATTGGTGCACCCATTTCCAATTTCCCCAGCAAAATATAAAGAAATGAGGGGCAGCTCGAGACTTTTGCACAGTACATGTGACTGTTTTTGTTGATGGTTTACAGTCAGGAAGTGCAGACTGTTACTTTTACCGCATTACAAATATTTTGCAATTTTATTTCTCATAGACCTTTCACTACATAACCATCACTTAAGCATGAACCCAAGGGAATCTGAGCTCTATAGTGAATTACATGACATGCTGAAGACTGGATTTTTTAAAGAAAAACCTTTAGCAGGCTTCCCACAGCCCCTGCTGCTTTCTTATTTAAAGCAGACTTACTGTGCTCACGTTTAGATTCTACTATAGCAGCTCTACAAGATTCTCAATTTTTGTCTTATAGTAAAATTCAGAATCAATTCAACCACTTTCTGAAACAAACCATTTAAGCTCCTCTTCTGGCTGCCTCTCACGCATAGAAGCTTTGACTATCGGGTTAGTGGTGTTTCTGCACTCACAGCCAGAATTGTGATTGAGACCATAATAAAAATGCCCATTTTTTCTTTTCTTTCTTTCTTTTTTTAAAAAAAAAAAACAACAAACAAAAAACAAACGGAGCTAAGAGTAGAAAAAGAATTTTGAACAGTCTGCATCCCAACCTGTGTAACGACAACTGGGCTCATCTCTAATCTAACACTAGTCTGTGTTCACTGTGTGAATTTCTCATAAAACACTCACAAAGTTGGTCTTTTAGGATTTTATTCAAGACTTTGGACTGTTTAAACATAACCAGAACACAGTCTTCAGTCATAGAACATGTATGACACACACACTTTCAAAAACTAAAATCTATTTGAGGACTTAACCAAAGTTTTTTCCGTCCTCTAACAGAAGGATAGAAAAACAGCAGAATACATTTAAACATCAACACAACAAGTAAATATATACAGGTTTGTCTCTCCAAAGGCCGTGGTAGAAGGTGTTCGTGTGTAGATCTGCTCACTAGATGGGGACCAAAACCTTCTGAGTGCTGATTATGTCACCGAGCTTCTGTTTGATCTTCACAAAGAGACGCTTAAACTCCAAGCCGTCACCCTGGAAACAGACACGCACATGAATGTCAGCAACTGTTTGATGAAAATACACTCATACACGGAGCACAGTGCACTCCTAGACCTGCTCATTCGGTGATTAAGACCAGTGGGTTTCTGCTGGTGCTCATGAATTCTGCTACAATTTGTCTTTCAATAAAGAACTTTTACAAATAAACCACTGAAACATGAAATTGTGGACTGACAGGAAAATATTTTACTGGACAATTGTTGCTGATTCTCAATCTGGGAAGGGTTCTAAGGCCATTTTCAAGTGGCAAACATCCAGTTGCTCATCTTTCCAGAAGTGGAAGTCCCAACAAATTCACCCCAAGGTCAGACCGTCCAATGTTCAGTGAAATTGCCCAAAAGAGCTACATCTCAGACTCCACAGGTCTCAGTTAGAATGTTAAATGCAAAGTTCACGAGTAGAATTAGAAAAAGACTGAACAAGTGTGGCTTGTTTGGAAGGACTGTCGGGAGAAAGCCTCTTCTCTCTAAAAAGATCAGCTTAAGTTTGTAAAGTTGCATCTGAACAAACTACAAGACTTCTGGAACAATGTCCTCCGGACAGACGAGACCAAAGTGGAGATGTTTGGTCAAAATGCACAGCAGCACGTTTGGAGAAAACCAAACAACACATCAGCACAAACATCTCAACCAACTGTTAAGCAGGGTGGTGGAGGGCTGATGATTTGGGCTTGCTCTGAACCCACAGGACCCGGGCACCTTGCAGTCATTGCGTCATCCATGAACTCCTCTGCACACCAAAGTATTCTAGAGTCACATGTGAGCTGAAGCGCAACTGAAGTTGGGTAGTGCAACAGGACAATGATCCAAGCACAGCAGCAAATCTATAACAGAATGGCTGAAAACTAAAAGAATCAAAGTGTTGCAATGGTCCAGTCAAGTCTGCACCTCACTGTAGGTTTTAGTGGATAAGATGTCAGAATTTAAATATGGTAAGGGATTATTCACGTTAGAAATAATATATACTTAAGTTTTGAAATGGTAAAACCTACCTTAGACAGTCTGAAGTCCAGCAGCACTCTCTGATTCATATCCAACAAATGAACTTTGAAGATGAGCTTATTATTACGCTTATCCAGTGTGCTCAGAGTCACCTAAAGAGCAGAAAAAGCTTCCTTAAAATAAAGTTTGTTATGATTAGTGGGTGTGTGTGTGTGTGTGTGTGTGTGTGTGTTTGCGCGCGCACATGTGTGTGTAATTCAAATCTTGTATACTGGAATATAGATGTACCTGTTTGCTGCTGGTGAGTTTGAAGCCAAGTCCCAGGCCTTCACAGACATCTTTCAGGGCAGATAAGGAGTCATCAGCACTGACAGTAGTGAAGAACCGTGTCATTCTCCGCACTAATCTCTGCCACGGTGACTATGCACAGAAAAAAAAAAAAAAAGAAGAGGGGGACATGTTAAAAGCTCTTATGAAGTGAAACTAATGCAGCAGTGAATATGTGAATTACCTGACTGGCTCCTGGTGTGCCTAGTAACTGACTACCCAGTAACATATGCTCAGGTTTGGCCGGCTGGGAGAAGCTGACTTGACCATCATTTTGACTAATTAACAACATGGCTTCCCAGCAACCGGCCGCAAAGTCAGGCTGAGAGCTGGAAAACTGCATCCTGTCATCACTGCGGAAAGAGGAAGATAGTCTTAAGATTACAGGGCACAAAAAGAAACTGAGTTAAAATAAGAGGAAACAAAGATCTGACCTGTTGGTCCGAGATACGAGTGCCGCTTCAGATCGAAGACTGTTGTTCCCTCCTGAGCGCAGAGAAGTTGGTGGCTGCTTCACTCCTACAGAGACGGGTAGACAAGTATGAGTACAGTGAACACTGAAGCTGAACTCAACCTGTTATAATGACATTAGGACTTGCCTTCTGTAAACCAGCGGTCTTTCTGGATGTCTGTGATGGTGATGCGTGTATCTGGACTGGCCAGCAGCAATTTGGATAACAAACCTGGGGGAAAAAAACGTTATATATGAACAAAAGAACAACATTTAAAATGTGCAGTAATTAAACATACAACAGTTTGGGACTCACTAAGAGGAAGTGGTTGTATTTTCTTCCAAGGAGGCAGATATGTTTTCTTTTGAAGCCAGTCTGCGTACTCCTGGCAGCTCTCGGTTGGCTGGTCCCACGGCAACTCTAACAAAGAAACCACAAAAAGACGCTGACAAAATGTTTCCACACATCAACTACACCGACAAAAATAATGCAGGACCTGATGGAAGAAATACTTCAGGACGGATTGACATTTTTTCTAATCATGTGGGAGTGTTGTGATGTTTAAGTGTGTGCAATATATACACTGCATTTGAAAAACACCTCAATCTACAGCTTGTGTCACTTTCTTTTACTGTTACAGTGAAATGGTGGAGCACCGAGTGTTTAACTGTACATTTATACCACTGCAGAAATCATGAGAACCTCACAGCAAAGTCTTAACCATTACCTTGTGTCTATAATATGGTCTGAAACCAATTAAGAGTACAGCATGTGAAAATCTGACAAAACAGATAACACATGTGATCACAACATTTCAAGACTCTGCACACCCTGACCTAAGAAGTACCCCACCTCCACCCACTGTTGACTTGAAACATTAAATTCAGGTCAACACATCATGCTCTAGAGATTGGTTACTGAAAATTGAATCTCACCCACTGTAAAGTTGAACCAATGTCAGATTGAAGACAGTAGAAAAGAGTAAAGAGAGCCCTGTCTGATATCAGGCATAAATATGACAGCAACACACAATGATGAAGAAATTGTAAGCTGCTGAATGACACTTATAGAGTTCAGCACATGCCAATTAAGTAATTTAATCAAATGCAAAGTCAAACAACACAACAACCACTCGCAGCTTCAAAACTGGCCCATGTTGACCAAACAGCTCTCTGATATCATCACCTTCACAATGTCAAAGATATACTGTATTGGACTACAGATGTGTGTACGATCTTCAGATTTAGGCTCTTACCACCAGCCAGCATGGCGGTGAGGACTATCCCACAAGCCCAGATATCTGCAGGCTGAGCTCTGTACTCATTTTGGCTCAGAAGCTCTGGAGCCACGTAGGGAAGAGTCCCACACAGTCGATTCAGAAGGCGCTCTCGCCCTTTAAAACGAAACATGGTCGCCAGGCCAAAATCTGTCAGCTTCAGGTTATCTAAAGGTAAAAGTCAACCCCAGAAGTCAGTGGTTATAAGAAATAAAAGATAATGCTTTGACACTTTGATAAAGATTGCATTTCCTCACCTTTGTCATCCAGCAAAATGTTCTCTGGCTTTATGTCTCTATGTGTGATGCCAAAATCATGGAGATACTCCTGAAAAAGGTGCCAAAAAAAAAAGAAAAAAAAGAAAGAAGAAGAACTGAATAACTGCAGAAACAAACACAGAAGGCCACAACAACTCAGGGACTTTCTTCACTTACCACGGCCGATATTAGCTGCTGGAAAAACCTATGAGCATCCTTTTCTGCCATCCCGACATCAGGCTCTAAAGAGAACGTAAAAGAAAAAAAGAGCAAGACTGAAGTCAAATGTTTGCAAAGAATAAAGGAAAATTATGGAAGACGAGATTTAATTCAGCCAGGATGAAATCATGAATTCATGCTAAACATGGCCGAGTAAAGTGAGTTCCAGTTAACCTGAATGTCAACTGAATACAACAAGCAGGAAAGGTTCAATCAGGAAACAAAGATTTTCTTGTCAAATGTGACTCACCGATCCGGTCAAACAGTTCTCCACCGCTGCAGTACTCCAGGAAGAGGTAAACAGTAGGTCCTTCCTTCCGATGGCCAAAGAAGCGTACGATGTTGTCATTTTTGACCATCTACGAAACATTATAAGTGCACACACAGAAAGCATTAAACAGTGCTCTTGGCTAACATTCCTATTTAAGAGGTAGCTTAAGAACCTAAAGCTTTCAATCAATTTTACAACACAAACAATGACATTCCAAACAAATTCCTTACAGTAATTTGCAACTTATCTCTATGATTCCTACTAACATTAATAACAAATGTCAGGCCTTTATATTTTAGTCAGTATGAAGTACCACAACCAGTAATTCATATACTTTAGATCTCTGGTTTTCAAACCTTTTGTACCCAAACAATCATTTTGAATGAGCCAAAATAAGCAGACATCAGTATTCTTATCTGCAGGTTTACTTTCAGCTTGTCTTGAACAACATCCTCAGTTCTGCTGAGGCGAGAAAGCAGCTTGTTTTCACAATATTAACAATCTGACAGATTGTTTTTCTTTGTATCTTTTTCCCCCTTTTTTGTATTTTTATCCAATTCCCATCTTCTGGCAACAGTGTAAACAGGCTGTGGCTCGTAAAGTCTTAAATTGTTTTATGGAGAATGAAAGCATACAAAGTAGTGATTCAGCAAATTAACACGCAGCTGTTTATTGCACTAATCTATGGCTTTAAGGCATACTTGGGCTTGTTTCACAGCACACCGCTGGCAAACTCCTGCCTTAAGTCATACTAACGGTGCTGAAGGTCACGGACGTACCTTATGGATGCAGACCTCCTTCTTGACATTTTCAGCACACTCTTTCGCCTGCGAGGTATCGACCACCTTCACTGCAACCGCCTCCTCCGTCTGTCTGTTCACCAGCAGCCTCACTCTGAGATCATCAACACAAAGAGGAAAGAGCAGTTAGGTGAAAACGAGAAAAGACCTCTCACACATCATGGAGCTTTTTTTTTTTTTGGTTACTTTTTCCCAACTTTAAAACTCACCAAGAAAGTTTTGCAATATAAGAAGAAAGTGAAAAAGAGTCATTCCAAGATAAAGTTTGCATTTGAATTCAGAAACTGTTATTTTGTTTTTTCCCCTTCGTAGTAACATTAACATATTTAGTGAAGCCATGCAAACTGTTGCCTTCATAAAATGAAACTTATCAGAGTTACAGGCCCTCGGAGAGGACAGAGTGGGTCAAAATTTTGTGCTTTTTAATTTGTGATTTTCTTCAAACCCTCATGATTTTGTAACACCAACTCCAAAGAATCACAATCTAAAACCAAAAAGTTGTTTTTGTTCAGTACTTTTCCCCCCATTCTACAACCAACTTTGAGCATCAATATCATATAGTCTGAAAGGCAAAAACTCCACAATTTAATGTCAATGATTTGATCAAAACAAATCAGTATGATAGGTCTCCTTTTACCTCCATTTACATACCAGGTGCATTTTCTAGCCCTAATTCCTTCTGTGTCTTTTTTTTTTGCATGACTAACTGTGACTGTGATGGGGTCAGGTGGGAGCTGACAGTGCTGACAGTGGTCAATGATTTTTTTTTGGGGGGGGGGGGGCTTATCGGATCAACATTTCTGGTGTCTGTCATGATCCCATGGCACAGAGAAAATCCTTGTGTGATGGCTGTGACTAACTAGCTGACATTTTAAAGGATAAAAGAGATTTCATACTCTCCGTAGGCTCCTTCTCCCAGAGTCTGAACAAGGTCCCAGTCCTGCACGAAAGGCACCGCCATGCTAGAGACAAATACACAAAAAACACTTTTACACGCTAATATTTACTTATGAATCCATTATTATCTTAACGCGGAGTCTGCATCTTCTAATAAGAGTATGACCAGCGAATATTTACCCGCTTACCGGTCAAACTGTTAACTTTTCTTTGCAGTGATGGAGGATGAAAGAGTGCTTTTAATGTCATGATTCAGGAACACAGACTCGGCCCCGCCAAGAAAAAATACACGTATATGAATAACTGCCCTACCTGCTCAGCCTTTTCTCACAGCAGCGTTTGACACGTGCAGCTCTCCACAAAGCTCAAACACACTCCTTCATCCTGGTGCAGCGACTGCTGAAGTTTTGACACAAATTTGGCGCGTTGTTGTTTTATCACAGATAACTTCCGCTTTGTCGTCATTTCCTCTTTGTCTTCTTCTACGCTTCGTCTGTTTTTCGTATTGCATTATCGCCACCTGTTGATACAGTTTTAAAACTGTTGTTTTTTTTTTGCTGCAGGGTTGTGTTTTTGTAAATAACAGTGTTGAATTATTGTGTAGTAGTAATTATCAAAGAATGGTCTGATAAAGAGAAAATATCCAGTGAGCAGCAGTCCTCTGGGAGAAAATATCTTGTTGATGTCAGAGGTCAGACTGCTTTGAGCTGACAAGAAGCCAACAGCAGCACATATAACCACTTGCTACAACCATGGTATGCAAAAGAGCATCTCTGAAAGCACGCTGAACCTTGAAGCAGATGGGCTACCGCAGCAGAAGCCCACACTGGGCATACCAACTGAGCATTATTTAAATACCACAGCCTGCTTGAGCATTGTTGCTGACCATTTCCATCGCTTTATTCAGTGTACACTGTACACTGCACTAAATAACCTACGCAGTCACCAGATCTCAATCCAACAGAGCACCTTTGGGATGTGGTGGAATGGGAGATTCACATACAAATCTGCAGCAACTGTGTGATGCTATCTTGTCAATATCTCTAAGGAATATTTCCTGCACCTTGTTGAATCCATAAAGAATTAAGGCAGTTCTGAAGGCAAAAAGGGGTCCAACCCACCACCAGCAAGATGTAACTACAAGCCCAATTCCAAAAAAATATTGGGATGTTGTGTAAAATGTAAATAAAAACAGAATGCAACGAGTTGAAGATCTCATCAAACCATATTTTATTCACAATAGAAGACAGACAGCACATGGGCAGCATGGTGGTGTGGTGGTTAGAACTGCTGCCTTACAGCAAGAAGGGTTTAGGTTCAAATCCACCTTGGCTGAGGCCTTTCTGTGTGGAGTTTGCATGTTTTCTCTGGCTACTCTGGTTTCCTCCCACAGTCCAAAGACACTCACTTAGTTAGGTTAATTGGTGATTCTGCCCATGAGTGTGAGTGGTTGTCTATCTTTCCATGCTAGCCCTGTTGACAGGCTGGTGACCTGTATGGAGTGCACCCTGCCTCTTACCCTATGATAGCTGGGATAGGCTCCAGCCCCCCTGTGACCCTGAAAAGAATAAGTGGATAGGATGTAGAAACCATACCAGATATTTAAACTGGGAGGGAGGCCTGGGCTTCTTTGCTTAAGCTGCTGCCCCCGCGACCCGAAATATGCGAAACCTTCCCTCAATACAAATGTTTTCTATATGTTGCTCTAAAACCTGTATAAACCTTTCAGTATTGATGGTCTCTTTCCAGATGTGCAAGCTGCCAATTCCATAAGCACTAATGCACCTCCATACCATCAGAGATGCAGGCTGAAGGAATTTTAGTGCTGATAACAACCTTGATGGTCCCTCCTCTTTAGTCCAGAGGACTTCCATGTTTCCCACAAAGAATTCCAAATTTCAATTCTTCTGACCACAGAACAGTTTTTCACTTTGCCTCAGTCCATTTTAAATGAGCTTTGGCCCAGAAAAGACGGCGGAGTTTCTGGGTCATGTTCACATATGGTTTGTTTGCATGAGAGAGCTTTAACCTGCATTTGTGGATGGCACCGTGAACTGTGTTCACAGACAATGATTTCTGGAAGTGTTCCAGAGCCCATGCAGTGGTTTTCATGACAGAATCATGCCTGTTTTTAATGCAGTGCTGCCTCAGGACCTTAAAATCACAGGTATCCAATACTGATTTTCAGCTTTGTCCCTTGTGCACAGTAGATGATTAGATATTCACAATCTTAACAAACATTATTCTGAAATTGTTCTGCAATATGTAGATGCAGTTTTTTGCAGAATGGTGAATTTTTGCCATCTTTACTTTAGAGAAACTCTTTTTATATCCAATCATGTTATTGACCTGTTGTCATTTAACTTAATTAGTTGCCAAATATTCCTACAGCTGTTTCTTTTTAGCACCACTTTCTAGTTTTTGCTGCACCTGTTCCAACCTTTTTGAGGCATGTTGCTGCCATCAAATTCTCAGTTTAAACATTTGACATGTTATCTATGTTCTATTGTGAATAAAATATGGGTTGATGAGATTTGCAAATCATTGCTTTCTATTTTTATTCAACTTTCATTTAACTTACCAACTTTTCCCAAATTGTGTTGGTATTGAGTTTGGCTTTCTTTGGAATTATTGATGGAGGTGTTTAACAGTTAAAATGTCAGTTTTGTTATTTGGAGAAGTGTAATAAAGGATGGAAATAAGCCTCTGCAGCACCACATCCATCCACCCATCCATCCATCCACCCATAAGTCAGAGTAAACCCTGGACTCAGGAGCAGGACCAATACAGAAAAGGTGTGAAAGGTGTGAAGCTTCCGCTGATTTTAAGAGGCCTGCACAGAAAAGAGGTTTTTCTAAAAGAAGATGCTAAAAGGAAACAATAGTGTCAAAGTGTTTATGGCCTGGAGAAATTCATGTGTCCAGTATCCACAATGTAAAAGTGATTATCCTCTTAGTTTATGTGGCCTGTAAATTTGCAGAACAAACAATAAATTAGAATAAAATGAACAATTTCAAAAAAGAATCTCTCGTCTGTTTTCTACAAAACAAGCTCAAAGTCAGACGGAGCCAGAGGTACACAGAGTGTTTAATCAATGACTGGATCAATGTGTCAATAAGAAGGGCTGGTACTTTTGGGAAATGATGAAGCAAATTTTTGTACTTTGTCTTGATTTCTCAATGACTTTGTTTTTTGATGCAACAGTGTGTGTACACATAACGGGCGATCCTGGATCAAACAAACTTACTTAAGGTCAGGACACACAACACAAACCAAAAATGAAAACGCAGCCCGCATTTGCACTTAATTAATTTAACAGTTTCAAATATGCTGTTAACTGCAAAGCTCTGAAGTAAATAAAAACAGCACAGGTCAAAAGCGTTCAGGGTTAAGTTTATGTCTGTGTTGCCTCCCCTCTCGTTTTAACTAAACTGCAGGCATAGATGATTAATGATATGGAACTGAGAAGATCAGTTAACAAAGCACCGAACAAGAATTGCTTTCCAGTTCTTGCTTCATATACGCTCTCAGCTGCTTTGTGTTTGTTTTTTCATATTGCACCAAATGCTTTCAGCACTCTTTTGCTACGTGCACAGTGAAGTTTGGCATTGTTTTGATGACATAAGCAGGGTTTTCCCTGAAAAAGACATCATTTGGATTGCAAAAATACATTGATACAGAATCAAATGTGTCTTTAATGGAGGATCAGCTGAAGGTTCAAAGATTGCAGCCATTCGGTATCAGTTTTTGGCCTCGTGCCTTGTGTACTCTTCATTTGTTAAACTCGTTTTTCACGTAGTCTTTTGCAGAGTGATGAAGCTCTCTCTATCTTGATTTCTGAAAGATACAGAGACGCGTTTTTATAGCAAATCTTATTACTAATGAATCAGGTAGGTAGATGCTCTAGAATATTTATTTCTTGATTTATATATTTATTTATTTTTGAGCATCAAACCAAAAGACGCCTCGTTCTTGCTGACGTCATCATATATTAAAAACAAAGCAAAACTTACAGATAATCACTGCACACGTGTTCCAGCTTTCTAAATATAGATTTATAAATATAGATAGTATATATAATTAATTCTAAACTAATTCTAAATGAGTTAAGTTCGTTGAAAATTCTTTTTGTAAATGTGAAATTGTGGGAAATCTTTCAGTGTTTTCCGTGAAACACATGTATTGATTGTCATAAAGTTAATAAGTACCAGGATGGTCTTTGTCCACTCCCTCTCTCTAAACAGCACTGTGTATTCTGAAATAAATCAACAACTCCTACACTCTCATTTTAAACTGTTCCCCAGTTTAAGCATCAAGATGGGATTTAATATCCACTGGCTTGCTGTGCTTTCATGTGCCCTTTGGATGGGTAAGATGCTTTTAGTTTAATTAGTTTAATTTTTTTAATGTACGTACAATGTTGCATTTCTGATAATGTTTTTGTCTTGTATTTAAGTTTACGCACTGCATCAAACTGAGTTTTTATGATATAGATAAGAAAACTGATCAATGTTCAAACATGTTAAAATGTTTATTAAATAATATATAACTGAATATTTCACAAAAATCAGGTGTAGATAATCCTTCTAATCATCAATTCTTAGACTTTTATGCAGATTTTCCTGCCTGCTTATTTTTTCTTAAAGTGAAATAATTTTATGCATGAGGTAGTTATTGTGTCAAAATATATAAATACATAAAAACTTTACAAAGCTGCATCCTCAAATGTGAAAATTTTAGTCAATATTTAAAATGTTTTGGTATTTTAAGCATACATTTTTTAAAAAAATGTTTCATTTGTTGTTGTTGCTGTTTTTCTGTTCTTTGAATTTTATTTTTCTTGACTGTAGAAACATATGTTAAAAGCTAAAGATGTTTTTCAGAAAATGTAAATATTTATGGAAATTAGTGCAGAAAAAGAATTAATGTCACTTTTTCATATTTAGACATTAACTATCAGAATCTTTCAATTACAATTTTTTTTTTGTCTTAGTCACCTGTTTTGGCAACAGCTAACTTTTTACCAGCTGGTCGTATTTTTAACAAAATCAAACAAACAAACAAATAGTATGAAAAATTAAAAAAATAATTTCATTACAGGGTGTTTTCTCAGCTCTCCTCTTCCTAGTTTATGCCTTTTCTGTTTGTGTTCTGTTCTTTATGTAAATTAGCTCATACATAGATTCATAATGCAGTATTACACATTTAAATATAAAATTTGTGATACTTGAAATACAAACATTTCACAAAGTAAAACATGGAATAAACTTCTTGTGATGATAACATCACTAACATGATGATT
>JAVDPK010001612.1:901784-914819 GCA_034780415.1 Cichlasoma orientale | reverse complement strand
GTGTAAATTACCCCCCCCCCCCCCCCCAAAAAAAAGAAAGAAATTTAAAATGATTAAGTTTCAGTTTAGAGATAAAAACCTGAAATTTTGACTTATAGTCACTGAATTTTTTTCCCATGACTTTGATTAAAACTCCTCCTCCCGCTGCCCAATCATAGCTTGATTATAAATTTCTGCAGCAGAAATGTCCAAAAAATAACGATTATACTTTTTTTTCACAATTTGATGTCTTATGCATTACTTGATTTTAGACCAATAGATGTTTAAAGGCATTAAACAGTCTTTCTTCTCAACTGACTTGTGCTGAAAGATGCACTCCTCCATAATTCCTCCACCAACAAGAGGGTCCAATTAAATCTTGAAAATAATTGTGGGGTTGTTGATTTGTCTAGACCCCCTAACACTCCGATCTTTTCAAACCGCACACACACACAGGTCTGATAAAACAGATTTTAATAGTTGATTTTAATAATAAAGGAATAAATGTAATTGCTTGTCTCTCCCTTGGACGTGTTTGGCTCTGTCTTGCTTTGTACTGAGACACAACAAGTAAGAATGCTGCGAAGTGGACTTGAGAGAATATCTTAAAATATCCCTGATTGAATTAGAGAAGATCATTTTCATGTAACACTTTTGTAATGATAATATCCGAACCTTAAGTAATAAAGGAAGGAGTGAAATCTGCCTCTTGTCAGCATTTACGATGAGAAGCACTTGCATGATTAGCTGTCTTGCGATCGATGCAGCTTCTTCTCCCAATCATTAAGACGGCTCTTAACAGATTACAGCCCCCTCCCAAACATGCAGCCCTCCCTCCTCCTCTCCCTGCTCCTCCTCCTGTCTCACACACTCCCCTTTCTCAGCAGAAAGAACCGGAGACGAGCCTCTCTAGCACTTCTTTAGCTTTCTTTTTGAATTTTAACCCTTTTTTTATAGTATTTTCCTACACCCAAAGCTCCCGCTCGTCTCTTATGGTTCAGGTGGCGATTATCTGGTTTCACATGAACTCTTCTGATGACCTGACAGATGAATGGACAGCGGAATGAAAAAGACTAAACTACAGTAAAAGATTTTGTGTTAAAAAACAAAAAAGATGACAAAGATGGACTTGCAGACAATCCTCTGTCACCTGCTGCTTTTATGCTTTGAGCCATCTACAGCTGCAAGCCTCATTACAGGTAAGATGCACTCACACACAAAAACACTACAAAGATATGACCTCTTGATATAATTGTGGATCTATTTTTGGTTCCTCATGTGCTGAATACCTTACTCTGTGCTGGACTTTTGGTTCTTGAAGCAGATATATTCGAAGCCAGAGGTAAGTGCTGCACTTCTGCTGAAACTCTGTTCCATAAAGATGAACTCCCTATAACTGTAATTCTGCAGTTTCTATCTTCTATTATAGTCATTTCTTGTCTTCAGTACTCAAATACAGAATATTCAGCAAATGCATTTAAAATGTAACTTTACATCCAGCATCCACAATGGTAACAATGTGTGTGTGTGTGTGTGTGTGCTTACAGGCCAACGTGTGTGCAAGGCAGGAAAAGGGAAACCGTGCTATAAGCTGGCCTACTTCTCCGAGCTCCGCCGTAAGCTGAACTTCGTGGAGGCAGAACTTGCCTGCAGACGAGATGGGGGCCACCTTCTGAGCGTGGAGTCTGAGTCTGAGCAGAACATCATAGAACAGCTCATCACAGAGCTCCGCCCAACTGATGGCGACTTCTGGATAGGTCTCCGCCGTAACCACGGAGGCGAGGACAGCAGCATGGACTGCTCATCCCAGTATTACTGGCTGGATGGTAGCAAGTCGAAATTTAGGTGGGAACAGAGAGCTGGTGGGTGAAAAGTGAATTTTAGAGTGGTTAGTTTTCACCAGAGGAGAACACATAGACTGTATATAAGATGGGCGTAGCTTGATGGTTTGAAAATTTAAGTGAGAGAACCTCGTTTTAGATTGTATTAAATAAAACACAAAGTAACAAAAAACATGAAACTATGGTCATTATTCACATTGTTGAGCCAGTGATGTCTTCATGAGTGGCTACGCCCGTCTCTTTATTGACAGTCTATGTGGGAAAAGGGGTTTAGTCATTTTTGTGTTCTCCTCAGAGACGGGTTTACAATGTTTTAGTGCCAAAACCAGCCTGCTTCAAAAAGAAAAATACAAAAATAAATAAATAAATAAATAATGTAAACCGTTTTTTTTTTATCCAATTTTTATTTTAAAGATGTACCTCCAAATGATAAATGCTGCCTATTTGTAGCACAACTGATGTTTTTTATGCTTACAGTGTAGGAAATTATGTTTTGGCACAACATAAACAGGATTTTTTTTTTTAATGTAAATTGCACTTTACCTAAAGAAAAAAAAAAAACCTTTTGATGAAGTTAAACTGAGTTAAAGTACGCTGAAAGGTCATTGTGGATTTTTTTTTTCTCCAGCAATCCAAAATTATGATGCCTACCGCAGCTTTAAAGCAGCTTTGAGAAAGTGACTGCATTTATGTGCTTTGCTTGCGTCTGTAGGAACTGGCACTCGGATGAGCCGTCATGTGGTTATGAGGTGTGCGTTGTAATGTATCACCAACCGTCCGCTTCTCACGGTGCAGTGGAGACCTACATGTTCCAGTGGAACGACGACAACTGCGAAACCAAGAACAACTTCATCTGCAAATACACCGCAGGTATTACCCTGTGCTAATGTAATTTTGTTTGACTTGAAACTGTTAAACACTGCTGAATTCATTTTCTTCCCAGAGGAGCCGCAAGACCCTTCTCCTTCTCCCAACTCCACTCAGACAGGTGAAATAGTATTTCATATTACAATTTAGACATTTTGAATATTAGAGAGTGAATGTGTGAGACTGATGGCTTTTATTACAGATATCGTCCCTTCGCCTGTGCTGCCATGGAATCCAAATGATCACAACCACAACAGAACAGGTCATACTCACAAACCTTTCAGCATTTTCTGAAAATATTAGACAAATAAAGACTAACTACACCTAAATGACAGTGACTATCTGTATCTCTGTTGTTTGCCTTTTTCTTTAGCTCTGAATTTGGTTTACATTATCATTCCCACCATTCCCCTCATACTGCTGCTGCTGACGGTGATGGGCGTCTGCTGCTTCAAGATGATTGTCCGACGGTGAGGATCCAAAATAAAGGCAAATACTGAATGCAAGTAATACTAAAGACAGCAAGGCCATACAGATTTTTTCTAATCCACACAGGATCCAAATTATACATAAGGGCTCAAATATATACATACATCCCACTAATATATGGTATATGTCCCTTACCAAGTTGCACCTTGTCTTTTGGTAGCCATCAATAAGCTTCTGGCAGAGTTCTGGCTGGATATTTGACCACTCGTCTTGGTAGAATTGGCAGAGTTCACGGTTAGTTTTCTGGTACGGACTCAGCTTTTAAGTGTAGTCCACAAATTTTCAATAGAGTTGAGTTTGGAGCTTTGGGAAGGCCATTTCAGAAGCTTAATGTTAGCCCGTTTGATCCGTTCCAAAACCTGTTTTGATGTGTGTTTGGGAGCATCGTTCTGTTGGAACGTCCAGTTATGTCCAAGTTTCAACCACCTAGCTGTTAATTTGAGGTGAAGTTGAAGAATTTGGAGGTACGCCTCCTCCTTCAATATTCCATCTACTTTGTGCAATGTACCAGCACCACTGGCGGCAAAACAGCCCCACAGCATGATGCTACAACCACCACCATGCTTGACAGCTGGCACAGTGTTCTCAGGTTTGAAAGCCTCACCTTTACTCCTCTAAAAATACCTCTCGTTATTGTGGCCAAATAGCTCAATCATCTGACCATAACATTTTTCTCCAGAAGGTATTTGGCTCGTCCATGTGGGCAGTTGCAGATTTCAGTTGATTTTAGAGCAGGTGCTTCTTTCGTGGTCAGCACCCTCTCAGTTCATTGCAGTTCATGGCAGGCACGAGTCTCTGTGTTTCCTGCGTTGTTCCTGAACATCCGAACGATTTCACCTCATCTGAGGATGACGGTTTGGGTTTTCTGTGGTGACACATCTGAATAACTTGCACTTATGTACAGTTGTTTGAACTGATGATCCTGGAGTCTGCTGTTGTTTAGAAATGTCTCAAAGAGATATCCCCAACTTGTGTAAATCTACCATTCTCCTTCTTAGCTTTTCACTGAGTCCGCTGGACTTTCCCATTGTTCACTACTGACACTATGAATGTATAAGTATATAATTGTATATAATTGAGCCTGTATGTATAATTTTGACCCTGTGTGGATTAGAGAAAATCAAAAATTCAAGCTTGTGCACCCAATTCTTGCTTTTTAAACTCATTAAGATGTATGCTTTACAGTCATTACACCCTGGAAAAAGAACAGTTCAAAGAACTGTGGCATTCATGCCCATAATGAGTGGATATAAACTTCTGACCACAACTGTATATCACCTATGTTACGTTCCTATTTGTATATCTGAAGCTAAAAAGAATTTCCTCTTTATAGCATCATCTGTGAGGAGGCAACATTTGGTGGCTTTGGCTGTTCTTCCAAACACATGCTCACATTTCTTCCCAATCAGAACCACTCAGTCCAGTTTTTGAACTGCAGCTGAAATAATCAGAAATGGCTTATAAATGTGTAGTTTCATTTCTTAAACGTCCAAAGGATTTCCAAAGATAGCTGAGCACTGCGGTGTTTCATAATCGTGACTCATACTGGAGTAAAGTAGCAAATGTTTTATGGCAGCAGCCAAGATGAAGAATGTGGGGTTTTTTCATTGCAATGATGGAACAACAAAAACACACAATAATTACCCGTAAAGCAGTTTCACAAAAAAAAAAGGAAAAAGAATGAGCGTCACTAACTTGGTATTCACTCCAACAAAACTCACATGTCGTGTCTCTATACATGGATATTTTAAGGTCTCTTGTCTTCTGTTTGTGTGACAGAAAGAAGAAAGAGCAGAAATCAGAGGTTTGCCAAACAGACCCGGGACTGTGTCCCAGCTCAAGCTCCACTGATGTCTACAACGTCATTCGTTCCCAGAAGGATGACGACCTTGTGTCAGCTCGCCCCCAAACCAAAAACACCTCCTTTTTATGCTCCTCTCCTGACACACCAACTGGTGACTATGATAATCTAGGGGTTCGGGACACGGAGAGCGGCTTTGTGACACTTGCAAGCACGGAGAGCTGTTTCCTAAACTTTGACCTCAACGACCTCAGCCTTGGGCGACGTGGCACCCGTGACTTCTGCGGCACCAGCTTGGGCCGCTCAGTGAAGAGGGACCTGAATGACAGCAGTCTGAGTCGCACTGGTCACAGAGAGTTTTACGACAGGAGTCTGGGTCGTCGTACAACGAAGAGCGAGCACTTCGGCAGCAGCCTATACAGGGACCACAGACTGTATGATGGCAGCATCACAGCAGGGACTGACCTCTATGATCCCAAACTGAGGCTTGGAGGTCACACGGGAAAGGCTGACCTGTATCAGACATACATCACCAATGGAAAGGAAGACACTTACCAGACCAGCCTTGGAACCTACGCAAACCGAAAATCCTACAATGCAAATGTGGACTGCTACAGAAATGGCCTGAATCTTGACGTTGGAAGGAGATACTTCAACGAGCATGAATGGATCAACAGGGAAAACTACTGATCCCCTCAACATCTCCTTTATTGCGTGTACAGCAGTGTATGTGTGAACCAGAATGAGAGAGTGGCTAAAGACTGTGCATGGTTTGAAATGTTTCTAAGCTACTATTTAAATCAGGTTGGAAAAAAAAAATCCATAATTTATATTTTATTGCTGGCCCAACAATTCAGCCTGTAGCCTGTTGGTAGACTAGGTCTGTGCAGGAATGTGGGAATTGAACACAAATTTGCCGATGAATGCAAATAAGATATATTTATTTATGCAGACAGTCTGATCTATCTCTGCAAGATCTCAGCCTCTTCCTCTACAAGGACGCTCTCTGAAAGGAAGTGAATCATTCAGATGATTCACGCCAGGTTACACTGAATCATTCAGACCTACTGTAATCAATTTCATCTGTAGACAAGGTCAGCAGGACTAATTACAGCAAAGCAACAATAACAAAAAAGGGGGGGGGGGTCAATCTTTCAGTGGCATCTTCACAATTTTACGCATCAAATTCTGTTTACAGTCGACCCTGAAGGAGCTGCGTAAAAAAATGCCTTAAGTGATGTCTGTTGTATTGGTGCCATTTGAAGCTTAAGACTACCAAAAACGGAATAAAGAAAATCTGAAGGTGTGGAGTTAGAAGAAATAATAATGCATGGAGTAACAAAGATAATGTCTCAGGTTAAGCTGCATCAACTTTCACCCTTTTTAAATATGTTCCAATGTGGCAGTATAACGAGATCAATGCACTGAAGCATCAACAAAAATTTCTGAAGCATATTCTTTTGGATAAATTACCACAAATGCATGCATAGGAACTTTTTTTAAAAACCCATAATACATAATACAGTTTAAGTTACAGAAATGACAGTAAAGAAGCAGCTACTGCAAGTTAAACTCACCGATTCCTCTACACATTGCATCTTTGTAGATCTGTAAATGTAGATCTGTTTACAGTTGCCCCTGACTGAGGACTTAGGAGCATCATTGTCTATAAAAGCATGTGTGTTTTTGTGCTAGTGTGTAGCAGCCTGTTTTGCATGGCCGTGTCATGCTGCTCTTGCTTGTTAAGACGGCTGAGGTCTCGGACCGTGCTGTGCTTAAAAACTGTTTTAATCACACCCACGTGTACCTGATACATGCAGGCTACCTCAAACAGATTGAAACACAATGAACCATTGCTGACGAGGAAGCACTGGGTGGTTGTATTCATCTTATATGTGGTCTTATATTGCCTTAAATTGTCCTTACCTTGATACACTTATTCCACTATTTATTAAAGGCATTCTGGAGACTGTAAAAAAAAAAAAAACAAGTGGAAAGGAGTCTGCTGCAAACCAGCTTCAGTGCCTGCAGCCTGACCACACATTATGGCATGATATTACAGTGAAATATAAAACGCAGCATCATTATTATTATTACTTCAGAATGTAAAATGCCTTGATATCTCTCCTGTATGTGAGAGTGGTTTGTATGTTTGTTACACAAGGAATATTCCAATAAAAGTAGATGAGAACCAACCCCGTCAAAAGCAGTGATTTTACCGTCCCAATAAAAACATCAGACTTATATTCACAGTCAATCATGATTTTATTAAGTTAAATTAATTAAGCATCATTGCTTTTACTTATCTTCCACACTCATATCCAACACAGCACACAGCAGGATAGTGTTCAAACCCAGACACTAGAAGATTCATTAGAAATTCTTCCACTCAGGCCACATTTTCAAGTTTAGAAAATGGGCTGAATGAATGAAATATCTTGTTGTGTGCATCCTCTGAAAGACATCCAGCTCACAGACATACAAAATAAGATAAAAGATCCAGCCGATACCTGCCGAGCATACCTACATACACATCTCTCGCTCACATGCACTCTCTCACACACAAGCTCAAAAGCAGACTGATGTCTTTTTCACACGTACGCTGATATTTTTCTCAAGTCTTTCTACACGTTTCAGCCTTTCATTCACACACAAACACTGTTTGGTCACCAAAAAGTGGTCCAGGGCGGCGATATTCAGAGAGTCCGTCTGCAGAGTTGACAAGTGGACAAGGGATTATTGTCTTTAAAGGGTCTGACAGCTTCAAAGGTTTTGTGAGACAAATACTTCAGATCACATGCACACTGACACACGAATATCAGCTGTTTTGAGAAGAGATGATTGACGTCTTTTGTTGGTATTTTGTACATCTGTACAGGTTCGGGTGTAAAGGTCAGCCGTGGCTCCGCTTACGAGGCTGCTTTTGCCGCCGCGGTTTCAAGATGGCGTAGCGCCTGTAGGAGGTGTGGTGGTCCGATATGAATGGGATGTAGAACGCTCTGAAGAGAGGAGATGACCTGGGAGGAACATGCCTCATATGTAAACAATCTGCTTCAAACTGAAGATCTCCTTAATGTTTACATTTTCTCATTCTCTTTTCTTTTTAACTACAAAACATTAATTTACAGATTTTTATTTTAATGCGTTACCTGCTTCATTGCTAAATATTTACTTGTAAAAAAAAATAAACATACCTTGATGCTTGAAGAAAGGGCTTATAAGCGATGATATTCCACTCGTCTTTGCTGGCTGAATAACGTGGCTCAAGCGGCGTCTCTTCATCTGTGTCGAGGTCCACTAAGTAGTGGCATTGTTTTAAATCTACCTGAACAAAGTAGACAATTCAAATTTTAATTTAAATACTCTTAACTACAGTACCCACAGTGCACTGTGCCTGAGGAACTTACATATCTGCTTGGCTCCTCCAGGTTCTGATCGTTCATATTAGCTGGGATGAGCTGTGTGGCCAGAGGATCAGAGGCGTACGGCTGAGGCAGCTGCCCCTTAAACTCGGACTGAATGAACTGCAATTGCCAGCTGGAGATTAGAGAGAGAGACTTTTAGCAAGAGACATAGTCACATGTAAAAATAAGAAAATACCCTTACAGACGTTATCAAACACTGAAAACCTGTGCAGGTTTTCTGGATACTGACTTGTGTGGGAGAAGGAAGCTGCTCGGGAAGCGATACCACTCTTTGCCAACACATACGCTGACAGGTCTGCCTTCAGGGACCGCGTGTAGAGTTGGATCCTTGGCGATGCGATGAAACTCTGGGTACAGGTCCAGAGGGGCGTGGTAGCCTATAAAAGGACAAAATATCATGATTATATTGAGCTTCCACCCACCTGATGCTGGTTCTTAGGGAGAAGAGAGGGACACAAACCTCTGAAGAGTGCAACAGAGCGAGACAGTGACAACACAGTGAAGACCATGACTGCGCTTAGAGCCAGCCAGTTCGAAGAGACGGTGTAGTGCTCCAGTCGATATCGCTGGAACAGGAAATGGTAGCATTTCTGTGGGGAATAAATTTAAATTAAATTCATTGTACGAGCACATTTGTGACTAAACGGGCCTAAAAAAGACAAAAATCAACTACCACAGTTGACTGTTTTGCAATGAAAGCTAAAATTAGACAATGGCAAACTACACCTGTAATGAGGAGAGGGCAACTGCCCCGCTGAGGCAGATGAGAGGGTAGATAGGAAAGAGAAAACGCTCTTCTTTATGAGGTCTAGTGAAGAAAACCAACATCCACAGATACATGGGAGACAGAGTCAGCCAGTATGGACGGCCCAGGTTCTGCACTGCAGAAAACACATATGTGTACAAAGATGTGAAATCCCAAAAGATAAACTAAATATATTAAAGTCTTGTTTAAGCCTGCACTATGGAGAACTCAGGTTTAGGATAGTATTACTTGCTGGTATTTTTTAATAATTAAAGAGTTAATGTCAGACAATAGGTCTACTTCCCGGACGGTGAGTGTATCATTACCACTTCAATTCATACACAAACACAAACACACACACACACACACACACACGACATCAAAATATTTTGTGCATGTGCAGGAAAACACACCATTGAACCTGTGTAACAGCGTCTCCATGAGAGCAGTGAGTGGCAGCGAAAACAGTGCCAGAGCAAACACCAGGTTAAAGTTCAGGATCCCGTTTAGGAAGTAGAAATGCCACGGCTCAACACCTGTCAATCAAACAGAAACCACGCTAATCATTCATCCTTGTTACAGAACGTGTACTGACAAAAAAAACATGATAACAGTTTAGTTACTGCAAGAAGTTAGTCTAAAAAGTCAACATACAATATTGTAACACAAAAATTATAAAATGATATATTAATGTTGTGTGCTTTTCTAATTTACCATATAGATCAGGTCCATGTGGTGTAAAGACATTGTACAGGAGAATATTGAGTGGCGCTATGACCAGTTTGCCATAAAAGAAAGAGTCCACCGCCACCAGAGGTACCTGAGAAATACAAACAAGATAGGAAAGTGAACTGACCCAGCAACAAAAATATTCTACATTAAGAACCACAACAACTCAGCCAGGAAGTGACAGACCACGTAAATCTACAGAGCAGAGTCGCCGAGTGCTGAGGTGCATTGTGCGTAAACGTTACCAAAATCCTGCTGACTCAATAACTACAGAGCTCCAGCCCTCTGCTGGCATTAACATGAGCACAGAAACTGTGCATCGGGAGCTTCATGGCATTGGTGTTCCTGACTGAGCAGCCCTGTAGGTGTAGGGAGCCCAGTGCTTTTGCCCATATAGTTAATATATACCGTGACAATGTCTAGTATGTAATTTTCTGTATGACACATGACAGCAAAATGACTTCTTATATTCCTGCTTATTTGGCACTCCCACAAAGAAGAAACGAAGAAACCCATTCCCCAGTAGATATACTGTAGATTCTCACCAACAGCAGAAGCAGAGCAATAAATGACCAGGTGATGAAACTCTTCCACTGCCTCTTTAACACAAGCAAGTCGAAGGCAATAGGAATCCTAAACAAGAGAAAACCAGAACATTAGTGACACAGTAGCTCATCCGGCTCACAATCCATCACAATTCATATCTTATTGTACATTTTTATTGTCATCGGTTGGCTATATTGCACAAACTGAGAAATAAACCCCACTGAGAAGTAAAGGACAGAAACAGTAAAGTGCGTGCAGGACTATCAAGACGATATGGGCAAAGAGGCTGTATTAAAAGCAACACTGCAATGCCAGTATTTACAGTCATACCCGATCAATGCAGAGAACGGCCATCCGACAATGGCCCCGGCAGCCACGCCGATGACCGCTAACGGTGTTGAGTCCTGAAACCAACCCGTCATGGCAACCAGTGTTGTATACATACAGAAAGAGGAAGGTAGGAATGCTGAGGAGAAACAACAAAATGTAAGAAAATCAGAAGAAAAAAAAACAAACACAAAGGTGTCACAGTCTCAACATATCAGCTCCAAAAAGACTAATTCCTATAAGTTTAATGGGAAAAGGGGAGATGAGAAATAAATCATAAATATGAAATGTTCCTTAGAGGCAAATACGGCACACTGTTCGTGTGGCAGTTCTGCTCTTCTTGATTAACAATCTAACAATAAAAAAGCCAGAAAAGCAAGTCTCTGTAACGAGCTGCTGGATGTAAAAAACAAACAAAGAATGGTAGAATGGAGGAAACAGATACCAGAAATTAAAAGATAGCAAAGAGACAAACAGCTAACTAAGTACATAAACATGACCAACCTGCAGAGGAGCAAAACATTCCTGTGCTCAGGACAAGGAATGCCAACATCAGACGGCCCACATGCAACCCAAACTTCTTGCAAACTGCCCTGTGGCACACAAAATAAATACAAGTGATTAACTTCCATAACATATCCATAACAGAAAAAAACATTATTAACCCCTGCAGGAAAATTAAGAGACGATTATCTACAGAATATATCTACAGAATTAGCCCAAAATGTGAACACCAAAGTGCTAAAATGCCTTGCATTTAAGAGGAGGGTAAACTCACTTGTAGAAATAGAGTTCACAGACACAGCAGGAGAATGCTAAGACACATCGTACAAAGTAGAACACCAACACCTGCAACACAGTCATAACACAAGCCTGAAACTACTGCACATGTTCCACTATAACGTTACACACACCTGTATGCATGTGCATGTGTGAAGCTGTGACTTCAGATTCCCCGTGGGGGGAAATTTAACTTATCAGTCTGTCCAGATTTACATTTAAAACATGTTTTAATGCAAGCTTTTGTCCTGCGGGTAAATACGGGTTTCTCCTCTTTTGTATCCCCAATTTTAAAAGAAAAAGGGGGATGCAAAAGACTATCTCAACGTACTGTTGGTGAGGTTGGGAGATTTCAAATATAATATATTAGTTATGCACCAATACAAAGGTGTGTCTCAGCCAATATCAGCCTTGTTAACTAATATCAGGAGGTATGATGATGTTTATCAATTAAAGTGGTCAGTTTATTTGTTATATTAAATAAACATTGAGCCTTGTTTCCCTGGCAATAAGTAGATATGTGCATTGATATTTGGATCAGCTATTAACCAAACACTTGGTGGAATTGGTGCATCCCTAATATAAAATACAGGAACAACAACAACAACACATAATAAAAATCAGCCCCTGGGATAGTTACCTTGTTTGTCTGTAGAACATGGGCATGCAAGCAAGCAGGAAGTGCATGTAACCATAAGTAAGCATAGGACCTGATGGCATACAGTGGAGAGTATTCCCAAGTTTGCATTCCTGTGCCGTAGAGTAGGTAGTGCATCTGTCAGAACACAGATATAAAAGACAAAGGCAATTAGAGACAGGCATAACTCACTGGAACAAGAAAGAGATGCTGCAAAATAATTCTGACACAGCTTTTAGGAAAACTGTCACATGACAGACTACAGCACTTTCGGATGCCCGACAGCAGAGATTAGTACTCACAGGCTCCCAGTAGTTAAACGTCTCATCGCAGTCTGAGATGTTGCTGAGCAAAGCTGCACAGAAACGTGCAGAGAGCAGGCATTTAAATGCAGTCGAGCCTTCTGGAGCCCATACCTGACCCCCGCGACTTATTGACCTTATTTTTAAAAAAAAGAAAAAAAGAAAAGAAGATTAATATGAACATTCAGTTTAAATACATAAGTATATACTTCCATCAATCAATCCATCCACCCATCCAACCATCCATCCATCCTGTGCTAATATAATTCAGAACTTATTAAACAACACCAAAACGCTGGAGATGCCTTACATTATATCAGTATACAGTGGAACACAATAAATATCAACTAAATAACAAAAATACACAAGCTCTACTGTGATTACTAAAAGAGCGTCTCTCAGAGGACACGAGTAAACAATGTTTTAAAATCATTTTAAAGAATATTAAACCTAATTACAGAAACAGCTGGGCAGTTATTTGCAGTCTGTCTCTTGTAGGCCTGTCGCGATAAACAATAAATCAATTAATCGTACGATAACTTAAAATGAGGTAGACAATTTTTATTT
>JAVDPK010001612.1:891532-901684 GCA_034780415.1 Cichlasoma orientale | reverse complement strand
AATATTATCGTTAATCGCAATAATTTCTGAGACAATTAATCGATTAGCAAAATTTGTTATCGTGACAGGCCTAGTCTCTTGTGTTTCCAGCTCACAGTTCTGTTCACGTTTACAGAACACTTACATAGTTTTTATATTTTAATTATACACAATTTTCGCTGTTCTTTTTTCACCGGTTATGTTTCTTATCCTGCCTCTGGATTTTGCAGTTATTAAGAATGCCATAAATTATTTAAACCATTGTTTTTATTAAGTCATTAACAAAAAAGGATCCAAGATGATTTTTTCAAAATCTATTTAATTCTATATTTCTCAGTATTTTTTTTTAACCTTGGTCATTCACGCCCCACCTGCAGTGGCTGCATGTCCCACCAATGTGACCCTCCCCACAGTTTGATAGCCACTGATTTAATTTATTCTCTCTATTATGTGGTTTGGCTACAATTTCTACATGTTATATTTGGTTTAATGATTGCCATGAACACAGATAGTTTGTGTACTGTGTGCAAACAGGCTGAATCTACTTCTTCAGAGGTCATCACAGTGGACCTCCATCTGACCCTATCCCCAGCATGTCTTCCTTCACTACATCCAGGAATCTTCTCTGATTATCTCTCTTCTTCTTCTCCATCCTCTGTTTCTCATCTGGCAGCTCCTTCTTCAACACCCTTTGTCCAATACATCCACTACCCCTCCCCTGCACATGTATCTCTAGCTTTACTCATTTCTAATCCTGTCCATCCTGATCCATCCTCATGAAAGCCTGAGTATCTTCAGCTCTGCGTTCTATCATTTTATATATTTATGCACTTTGTATCGGTTAAGAAATACTCATATATTTATTATCTATCCATTGTAATAACCTTCCGTGAGTGAGGGACTGTATGCTTGTTCGGAGAATTAGAAACGTTTGATTTGTGTTCACAGTCTTGTTAATGTGTGGCAGTTTCCTTTGTTCACACCCATCATCAGATTAGTCAGATTATATTCGGCTCAGCCGCAGCTCAGCCCTGACCCTCACGTTACGTCTCTTATGACACGTCACCTTAAAAACTGCCTTTTTTTTTCCTAGCAACCCATCAACAGCACCAACCAATCGTTTGAAATAAACACCTGTGTCCGTGCAGAGCAGGAGTTTACCCATAGCTAAACTGCTGCCAGCTACCACAGTATAGCAGAATGAATGGAGCTGACCACTGCGATTCGCTACTCTGCTAAAACATAAACAACGCAACTTAGTAAGGTGGAAACACGTCCAAACAACCAACGTGGTTCGTATTACTGTAAGCATATAGTCGTGCAGTTTGTTCGGTGGTCGTTCCCAGTCGTTGTTATTGTGTTGTTACAGTCAAAACTTAGTAGCGTATCAAAGTAGCTAGCTTGGCTACTGTAGCTCCCCCCTGCTCAGGTTGTCAGTCACGTCTCCTCATGCTGTTTATGTGTCTCCTCTGTGCTTAAACTCACTCCTGCCGAGTCTCTGTGGTTTTGCTGTCATCGCTGACTTTCTCCTCTTTTGGAGCCCGAGCTTCGGTGGGGACGTTCACGTTGTTTGCGTCTTGTCTGCTACCTCGCCTGGTTCGCTGCCGAAGCGCCTTGGCCGCCATGTTTACCGACGCTGCTGTTCCCGAGTCGCGCTTCGTTCATTTTCGGCTCTGTCCGGTTATTGACAGCTCCCGTCACACGCTGCACTTTGCTAATGAAGATTAGAAATAGCACATTTTATCCCTGAACCAGATTAAAAAAAAATTGTTGACCAGTAATATTTGACAAAACCAACAAAGACAGAAAAATGACATTTCCTGTATATTTTCTTTTTCTTGCTGTTGTGACTGAACTGTATTGTTTGACTAGCCTTTAGACTTTACCTCCAGAAGTCGTTTTTATTTTTCACTTATTCACAAGTTTAACTCTAACCTTGCTCTCAACACATGTACATCTAATTAATTAAAATCTCTTAAGAGAATGTAGTTTAGCAAGCCTACACATTTCCTTTCATGCTAAACAATTAGTTTCAGTATGTACAAACAACAGTGGTGCTGTTATTTAAAGGTTTTGTTTTTTATCCACCATCTTTACAACTTTTCCAGTAATTAGCAAAAATCTACACACCTCAGTTCTTGCTATAACAGGTAACTGATGTCAGCTCTCTTTTTACTGAGAAATGCTTACTTTCTGTCAGTGTCATGTTGTTGCTGTATAGTGCGCTACATGTGCCTTTTACTATTTTACAGGAATTCCTGAGCCCACAAATTTACTTTAAATAACGGGTTTATTGTTTCATTGAAACACAAACATACACAGAATTCAAATCACAATTCAGACACAATACAGAAAACAACACCTCAACTTCTGTAAACACTGTTCAGCTGCAGCTTACACATTTATAATTTTCTATGCAGATATATAAACAGATAATGCCTCTTAAAAGGTAAGCGTTTAAAACACTGCTCCTCCCCTGAGTTTCAGGTGATGGTTACCTGATGGTGACTTGCAACAGAGAGGAAAGCAGAGTCTCCAAGTGTTTGTGAAACTGGAGGGCTCGTGTGTGTGACAGAGCGTGCGTGTGTGAGTGATAGATGAGTCTGTAGCAGTAACTGGTCTGGCTCAGGTCAGGATGTGAGAATGTGTCAATGAGTTTAACTTGCTCCACCGTCCCACAGCTCGCCTCTCGGACCACGGCGTGGAACTTCTTCTCCTCCCATGTCGGCCCGGTCCAGAAGCTGATATCGAAGCTGAAGGGTTCGGGGTACAGGGAAAAAGGGCGAAACGGAGTTCCCGGCGGTGGGTGGGATGCAAACTGCTTTAAGAAACGTGGGTCATGTGACCAAAGCAGCCTCCAGTCGGGGAGCGAGAACAGGAGCACGGCGAGTAGGTCCAAATTCAGGGACACGGTGATGCGGACATGATTACTGTTGCCACTTACATCACTTGCCAGCACCTTACCAATCAAACCCATTGGCTGTGCCGTCAGACGCAGACCTCCCTGTTCTGTTACTAAGGAGACGCCATAAGGAGCAAGGAGCATTTCCAGCTTTTCTTCAAGCAATTTAACTGGCTCACTTTCTGAAGGAAAAACACCTCGGATGAGAAGCTCGTGAAAGGCGGGCATAGCCCAGAGGCTGATGGGTATATTTCTGAAAACCACACCACTAATGCCATATAACAAGCTGGTGACACCATTACAGCTCCCACAGGCCTCATCCTTCTTATTTCCTTCACTTTCATCACTCTCCTCACACTTCCCTTGACCATCTGCATTAATCATCTCCTCTTTTTTAGTTAGAAGTTCCTCCATCTGAGGGAGCAGCGATGGACGTATCATATGCATACCACTGTCCCCTTCAGGATCAACATCAAGAGAGCATGCTGACCTTAAGCTCTCAGCTCCTTTGATTCTCACCCTTTCTACTTTATTTGAGGTAACACATGTGGGCAGCAGAGATTCTGTGAGTCTCTGATCATTTGCACAAATATCAGTGTCAGAGGTGGGGTCTTTCTGAAGCAGGTGGATCCAGTAGCATTGTGCACTATCGATACCACAGCAGCATGCCTGCAGCTGTTTGGCAGTGAGGAGGAAGGGAATGGTCTCTGTCAGCATAGAGACCGGCAATTTCTCCGCCAGTCCTTCGAGAAGAAAATCTTGTGCCAGCTTGACAGGGTGGACAGAATCTGAGCAGAGAAATCTCCTGATGAAAAACAAGAGACTGTAAGTATATTTGCATGCGTGTGTGTTGGTGGCTCAAACACCTGGAGAGCCTCTATGTTACTGTACCTGAATATGTAATCACTGAGCTCAGCTGGTATTTCGTACTGGACTTTCTCCCCTTCAACAACCTCCTCCACCTTCAGTATATGGACAGGGGTGTAGGGGAGGCTGCGAGTAAACACATGGACCAAAGCTTTCTCCACATGGAAGCCCTTATCCTGGCTCCTATCCAACAGCAATATCATCATTAGGACGCGCTGGTATGCAAACATACAAGGAAAACACACAAAGGGACACAGTTAGGTTGCTTCTATACATAGACTCACCTTTACTCCTTACCTGTATCCAGTGCACTTGTAGCTCTGGTGCTTATCACTTTCAAAAGGGTGGATGGCACTCAGAATTAAATCTGCCTCCGCTGCCATGGCAACCACCTGCCAGCTGTTGTGCCACTCTCGCTTCGGCTGGTCCGCTGGTGTCCCTCCTTGTCCATTACACAAGGAGATGTGAACCTCCCCGCCTTCAGCCAACACTTGAACTGAACTGGAAGCACAGAAAAACAACAAAATCCCATTATTATATTTCAATAACAAAAGAAGAAAAACGTTAACAAATACGATCATTTTAAATGTTCACAAAGTCTGAAAATGTGACGAGAACAGCTGCCTGTGCTTTTACTTATTTATTTTTTAATGCTCTTAAAATGATCAGTTAATTTATTGAGTTATCCCAACATAACACAACTAAACTTTTCATGATGCTCAATAAATAAAGGGGAAACAACCTTTTGTTTTCTTGGAATCACTAAATGGTTATTTCCCCTTTATTTAGTAGAGATCTATTGTGACAAGCCAGCAAGGACAAACTTTAATAAAGTGTGAGACTCCCTTGTCACCTCACAGGCGAGTGCACTGCAGCAGTCCTACTGAGACTCCCACAGTAACCAGAGAGAAAGAAATGACCTTTTGATACTGATATTGTGGGAAAAAGCAGTTTTCTCAATAGATCTGCTCCATATAAATTGTTTTGTATTTTAATTTAAATCAGCATCTATCTGATCAAACGATAGCTAGAAAATCAGCTTTTATAAAATGGTACCTGAAAACATCTTGCAGTAGGAACAAGAAACAAGATTAAAAGATGATATTAATAGTGATGATATTAATGAAAAACTTTAATAAAGTGCGAGACTCCCAGTAACCTCACAGGTGAGTGCACTGCAGCGGTCCTGCTGAGGCTCCCACAGTGACCAGAAAACCGGACAGAAAACCTGACCTTTTGATATTTATATTGATATTGAGGGGGAAAAGCAATTTTCTCAATAAAGCTGTCCTTTTCCCCTAGGTAACAAGATACATTAGCCTGTTACAACAGAGAAAGAAGCTGTATCATTTCAGGCTCTCATAATAAATGAAAAATAAATATATTTTTTAAAAAATTCAAGTACAGCCATTCTTGGTAAACTGTTATAAATGTTTAATTTAAATCAGCACCTATCTGATCAAACAATAAATAGAAAATCTGAGCAAGATCCGGTGATAGCGTTCGTAACTTGGTAATTAGTGCCTAACAACACCATACAGTAAGTACAAGGAACAAGAATAAATGATGACATAAGTTATACTTACGCAATAATTTATTGCAGTAAATGTCAACCAGTGATACAAACGATTATCAAACTGAATGCAAGCAATTTCCAACTTTCACCACAATTTCTTCTGTAAAATGAAAGTCTGGCTGCGAATAAAACACAAAGGGCTTCTTATGATACAAGCACACTCTTTTAAGGCCCAGTAATGATGAGCTTGAGGTACTGTTAAGATATATATTTTTTTAATTATCCAGTTTTTGTTTTGTTTTTTAAAATAAAGTGATGCACGTGTGTGAGGTGCGATCATGCCACGATGCGGTTATACCTGAGGAAGAAGTTTTTGAGGAGTTCTCTGTTCTTTTTAACCCCACTCTTTCGTCCACAGTGAGGGAAGTTAAACACCACACGGTCAAAGAGACGGCCCTGCAGAGAGGCACACTCCCCCAGCTTCGTGCAGTCCACCTCAAACAGCACGGTCCCACCTGAAAGAACAAACGATGGAAGACGGTATGCAAAAAAGAGGCATAAAACTCTGCAGAGCAGCAATTATTACAGCAGGTATAGAGCCATACCTGAATCCCTGATGGTCTGGATGTTACTGGCTGCACCTTCGTGCCGCAGTGCCTCCTCCTGATGCTGCAGACAGGTGGCCGTTACGATGGTCTCTGATCCGGAGTAGAATCGACAGGCAGAGGCAGAAAAGGAAAAGTTCCCTTCTCCCACCAGCAATACAGCCCGCGAAGGAGACATGTCCACCTAAAGGTGCTTCACAAAAACTCAGCCCTTTTAAAAGTTGCCCCAAAATCCCCCGAAAGGGACGCGCCGCGTGTGGGGGTGACAGTGACCACCTTCAGTGTTATTCACGCGTCAGTATGGTCGCAGGCAGCAGAACCATATTTAGGTTGTTTTCTGTCTGAGACGGGCTTAACCGAGTGAGACGCTTGTAATACCGCAGGAAAAGCTGATGACCTTCTCCTGCTTTGACGCCGCAGTACATGAAAGCCAAGCTCACCTGTAGCAGCTCGCGTTACACACGGCGTCGCAGATAAAATAGTCCGGCAGGAAACAAAGCGTCCCCCGGGCTTCAAAACATCAAATGAATACACCGAATGAAAAAATCGCTAAATGAGAGTGTTTTTATCTATTATTTTAACAATATGGTCACAGAAGCGCCAGTTTTATACAGCAGTGTATAGTTTACCACAACCACTGAGTTCCTGCCGTGGTTTCAGGGGGACGCATTTGCGGGGTGGCACATGAGGGAGCGACTTGCAGCATCAGTTCAGCTCAGCATCAGTTGGCTTCGCATCTCAAGTTGGTAGTTTAATAAAGAGGAAAATCCACCTGACAGTTTTCCTGATGTGCGGTTCTCATTTCCACTCGGGATTTTAAGGTCTCTTGATCACATCGGAAGTAGGTAGTGGAACAGTTAGCCCACATACATGTCTGTTTTTGCGGATGCTAAGGTCATACTAGCCAACGGATCTGCGGCACCTGCACATATAAACCTCAGAAAAACATGCACGATGTGCAGTCATCCAGTTCTGGCTTTAAATTCCATACAGACCAATATAAAGAGACATAATAAAGTGTAAAATGTATTTTTTTTTTGTCGTTGTTTATTTTGGTGCCATCTGTAATTCTGACTGATAATTTCTAAAATCAAAGCTGACCACATAATAAGGTGTTTTCCCCCATAAATGCACTTTATTACAGGTTCAGAAAGGTTCTCTTCATACAGGACAGAGTTTGGCTTTTTAGAAGGTATGAGAAATAAACCCCTTCTTGCATCCTTGTGTCTTGTAGGGAGTGTTGCACCCACATGGGCAGTGTTCTGGCTTTGTCTTCCAGTCCGGGCCATCAGAACTGGCCTTTCTCCACAGAGCCCCCTCCTTCCCGCTGGGACGCACACCCTGCTCACTGGGATAGTCCACCCCGCTGGGAGAGGAGAGATGGCCGCCTTCCCAACCCAGGCAGCTTTCACTCTCTCCACAGGAGCTGCAAAGGTATCTCTGGTTAAAATGGGAGAATTGAGGAGTGCTCACCATGCTTAAAGAGGGGCAAAAAACCCCAAAACAAAACAAGACCAAAAAAAAAAAGTTTCATAGGTCGATTGGTGAAAAACTCTTGCCTGTTAGGCTCAGGTACATGCTTGCTGATTACTCCAATTTCAGCATTAGATGCTGTTTGCTCTCCATAATGCATGAAAGTGCACTTTTACCAGTCCAATGTGTGATTTTAGCTACTCATAATCCTTTAAGGCAAAGAATCATTGTGAAATGATGAGATTCTGTTAACAAATGTTTCTGATCTGACTGGGTTTTTTTCCTCCCTACATCTTCAGACGTGTTTCCTCAACAGATTGAGGGCGTTAAGATGATTGTGAATAAAACCCTGAGCAGCTTCTTCAAGGTAATTTTTTCAATCAATTTAATTTACACGCATTTGTTGCATTTAAATTAATCAATTTAAATTAATAATGGTGAATTATCCAGGTCAGTCATACGCTCCACCTCAGTGCTGTAAGTCCGTCATATTATCGATTCCATGTGGAGCACCTGCAGAGTGACGACTATAGCAAAGACAAGGTCAGGCACGAATCACCACAAAGCTATCATCAAGTTTTTAATGATGAAGGAGATGGGGCTGTTGCCTTTTTGTGTTTAAAAGTTGCATTCTGTTCCTTTTTTCAAATCTCAGGATGCTCCAGCGTTGATTGGGGAGATGGACTCCTCAGGTAGTCTGAACGCCCACGCTCTGCTGCATCTCACTGAGCGGGTGCGAGCTAGAACAGTGTTCCAGGTGAGATCCTAACATCTGTAAGGACATTAGGGAATTCATTTAATTCCCTGCCACAACTATTCCAAAACTTGACCCCTTTCACTGTCACACCTTCCTTCAGCACATTTGTCCTTGCTCTCTATTTTTGTAAGATATAATGTGGCCTGGAAGAATATCTGTTCTGTTTTCTGCTCTGAACTTTATCTGTAGAGTAACATTTTTTCAACTGTCCAATGTGTTTTAGACCCAACAGTCCCAGTTTGTAACATGGCAGTTTGAAACTGAATACAGAGGGAACGACTTCACTGCCGCTGTGACGGTGGCCAACCCAGACATCCTCAGAGAGTCAGGTGAGAAATGGCAGGTTGAAAAATATGCAGATGAATAATCAGCAGGGTCTGATCAATGTATGGAAGGTTGGGGACAGTGCCTCTGGACTGGCAGACTGGAGTGAAGGACCGCTCTTTGAGACTATAGGGTGTGTTCAGCTTCAGAGGAATCATACTTCTCAGCCTCACTGGAAAGGTCTCTGTCAGGGTGCCAGAGAGGAGAATGCATCTGTTTGTCAGACCTTTGATTCAGGGGGAATAATGCAGTTTTCTTCATGGCCATGGAACACTGGACCAGCTCTTTATCCTTTTGAGGATATTTGAAGGCGTGTGGGAGTTTGCCCAACCAGTTTACATGTGTTTCGTGGACTTGGAGAAGGCATTCGACCATGTTTCTCAGGGTTTCCTGTAGGGGTGCTTCGGGAGTATGCGAATTGGACTCATGGTTACAAATAGAGATTTAGTGCTACTAGAGTCCAACAGGGTAATATGCCACCACCTTTTTTTTTCCCAAGAGAAGAAATAAAACATTAGCCTAATCAGTTCAGTTGTCATCATGGTATCTAGGGCTAGATTTAGTAAAGGTCCACGCCAGCACAAGCCCCCTTTTGGTGTCAAACAGCTGCTGTCAGGGTTTACCAAAGATTCACAGTTTCAGGTTTTTGATAGAGAGCTGTAGGGCAGATTAGCATGATAATGAATTTGCAAAAATGCGCTCATGGGAGTGAAAATTTCTTTGGGTGATCTACTAACAGTGTGCTAATTTCTATGCAAAGAGTCAGTTAGTTCTTTTCAATAATTACCTGCCAACAGTAGCACAAAATAGTAGCTAAAAAAATGAGCACACTCGGTGAGGGAGGGCAAAGGAGAGATTGATGTCCTTATAAAAACAATACAGTGAAAGTGGTTTTACAATTCAGGCATTAATCTGGCACACTAACACAGTCACATTAACAGTTGCATTTGGGCGGGCACTTCAGTATGTATTTATGTATAGCTACTATCAAGACAAGTTTTTAAAAAAAAAGAAGAAGAAGACACTACATGACTGCAACTTTCATAAATCCCACAACCACATGACACGTGCGTTTTTCAGTGTTAAATTCACCATTAAACTATGTGCAGTAAATTTCAGTAAATCATATTTGTATGATTCATTTAAATATTCTGCCAATCTTTTGCACTGTGAAAAATACATATGCAGTAAGGCCAGCCACCAAAATACCTGCAGTGTCCACGCCTTTCAGTTGCAAAATTGACACTTGTGTCTCTTCATGAAATCCTGACAGAAGCTTTTTAACACCAAAAGAGGGCTTTGCTGTGGTGCAGAGCATTAATTGGTGTGGAGGCCGCAGTGATGTGGACGCTATACTGGCATTTTATGGTAAAGAGAGAGCTGAGCGTGAAAGCAAAACTGTCGATATATCAGTTGATTTACCTTCACCTGTGGCCGTGAGCTGGTGGTGACTGAAAGAATAAGATTGTAGATACAGGCAGTGGAAATATGCTTCCTCCAAAGGGTGTCTGGATTCAGCCTTAGAGATAGGATGAGGAGTTCAGAATAGAGCTGCTGCTCCTTCAAAAGGAGTCAGTTGAGGTGGTTCGGGCATCTGACCAGGATGCCTCCCGGTGGAGGAGATGGCCGTGGAGAGGCAGGTTTGGGCATCTAGTGTCATGGAACGGGGGTGCAGCAGGCTGAGGACCTCCAAGCAGGACACTCCACACAGCATAAACTCAAAAAAAAC
>JAVDPK010001612.1:869041-883821 GCA_034780415.1 Cichlasoma orientale | reverse complement strand
TAGATAGATAGATAGATAGATAGATAGATAGATAGATAGATAGATAGATAGATAGATAGATAGATGGATAGATAGATGTCACTATATTTCTGAAAGCCTTTTCAGTGTGTACCCTGAGTTATATTGTAAAGCAGTAGTTAATAATGGTATTTTTGCATGTTTGTCTTAGTTAACTGCGGCAGCTTCATAACACAAATTGGCTCTCTAACAGCTAACTAGACATAATTGCTCACTTCAGCGTAGTGAAGTGTTCAGCCAGCTATAACCTATAGGTTTCTGGTTGCACATGGTTGGAGCTGTTTCTCTTGCAGTGGGGGTGGTTTTCATGGTAGCACCGTCTCTATGCCAGCTTACAAATCTCTGCCCACTGGTGCAGTGACTGTGCATTGCAGCCCATATCCAAAATGTCTGACTTGATTTGCTAGTAATATTTGCTAACTTACTTAACATTTCTTTTTGTGCCAAAAATGTGTTCCACACATTACTTTTTTCCCCTGCCTATTAATTGATGTGTACGGCTTTGGGGGGCCCAAGAAAGAGCACAAGCTTTAATCTTACCTCCAGGTCCCTTTCCCTCTGCTCCAGAAAGGCCGCCAGCTCCTCATTCTTCTCCAGTAAAGCCCGCCCGAGCTCAGCAGCTAGAATCAGGTCAGTCTCTATCCCTCCTCCACTGTCAGCGCTTCCAGGAGAAGATGTGGATGAGGGCAGACCAAAGGAGAGAGAGACCGAGGACGAGGGCGAGAGAGGAAAGAAGGAGTCCTCCAGGCTGGGTGAGGGAAGACTGTTTTTGCTGAACATTGCCGACAATTGTAGGAATCAGTTAAAAAGTATCATCCCAGGTCCTGGTGTTGTAATTCAGTCTCCCACGAGTGGGCGTGGACTGAGAATTCCTGTTTGTTGATGGTCTGGCCTACAGGTGTTTGGGTTCCAGTTTTCCAGTTTTCACTGTGTGGTCCCAGTGCTTATATCACTCACTTCTTCTCTTCCTGTCTTTGCTGACACATCTTTGGGCAAGAAAAGACATTTAATAACAGAGAATACCTTGTGTGAATATCACACTAGCTGTTTTCTGGTAATATAATCTAGCATGGCCCACAAGGAGGTCTTTTGTCTGACAGGTGCTTTTGTAACTCTCACCGAAACACCGACCTGCTCTATTATCATTGTCTCCTCCCTAAATTCCAGAGGCATTGTGCGCTGCTATTTCCTACAAATACTGCAGTATTGAATGTTTCCAATAGTCTTTTGAGTAAAAAATTTTAGGCCAAATTATTATTAAATAATCATCATTTGCTTAGTCTTAAAAAAAACACTTCTTTTTGCTTGATAAATGACTTTATATATACATATACATGTATATCACATGTAATTCCCAGATTATTTCTAAATAGATTCTGACTATATAAACTAAATTTCAGGTATAGTATAGTAGGATCAGTATCTGGAGTCTCCTTTCAGCCTGACATCACTATTTGCGTCTCACCTGTTAACACCTGTCACTATCATGAAACCATGCTGGCATCCTCTTTAAAATCCCTTAAAATACAAGTAATAACTCATCCCTACTTTATTTTAACCTGTTTCCAGTATGAAAACTGACAGAATCCATGTTAATCCACGTTCTACCTGATTTTGATAGATGAAAAATTAGGTCTTACCGGAGAGCTCCCAGCCAACGCAGGCTAACAGGTATAGTCTTCCTGTTTGGTGAGTGTATGTGTGTGTGCGCGCGTGTGTGTTTGGGACTGTTTGCGCAAGAGAAGCTCAGCTGGTTTCCTTGGCGCTGGAAACATTCAGTATGTAAATAAAGCACATGGCTCCACCTCCTCCTGAGTTACAAAGGTGAAGGGACAAGGAAGATTGGAAAAGTGGAGTGAAATTAATAGATGCTGCTCACATATCAAGGAAGTTAAACAAGGAAGGGGAAACTCAGCTTAACTCTGAAGAATGCACTGCTGTTTGAGTGGAGGTTGTATGACGTGAGACACAAGCAGGGGTCTGTCTACTTTGTCTCCCCTCCCCTCCTCCTTTGCCCCCGTCCTGTTTACCTGCTTGAAGGATTTCAAAGGAGCTCTGTGTGTGTTCATTTATGAGGAAGATTTAGGGAGAGAGGAAAAGGGAACTGCTTTTACTGCACCTCCATCTTAGAGTCAGCAAACAGACTTAAGAGGAGAATAAAACAGGATCTTCCTCACTGAGAAAAAAAAAAAAAAGGCTTTTCCATCAGTAGGTGCGTTCACATATAGACATGGCTTTCAAGCTGTGGTTTGCTCTTTCTCTGTGCCTTGTGCTGGGAACCTCTGAAGCTGGAAAGCAGATGCCTAAACTCTCTGACAAGAAACTCTGCGCTGACTCTGAATGCAGCTGTAAGTACAAACAGTTTATTTCCGGTGCTGACGTCTCTCTGCTTAAAAGTTAACAACTTAGCAATCACATTCATATCACGTTATAACTCTTGGCATACGTCCCTGCGCAGATCCTATCTTGATAGCTCGTGCAGTGCAGGACTACTACCCTGGAGACTGCAGGTTTATCTCCATCAGACAGGGGCAGCTTGTCTATGTTTATGCAATGCTAAAAGACAGAGGGAACCTTTTCTGGGCTGGCAGCGTGAGTAAAAGTGACAAATTTATGTGGCAATAAATTGCTTGGGCACGCCTCTTAACCATAAAATCTTAAAAATGTCACATAGGTGTGGTATTCCATGTGCAGCAAAAGATTCAAAAGTTATGCCATCAAACAAATGTTATCGGAATCATCTCTTCCCAGGTACAAGACTCCTATTATGGACAACAGGAAGCTCGCGTTGGCCACTTCCCCAGCAGCGTAGTGGAGGAGACACATGCTCTCATGCCAGCCACCGCTGAAGTCAAAACTACTGTAGGTGAACACACACGAGCACACATGCATATGACATAATTAGTGCTTTCTCCTAATTCAACTTTTCTTTTTTTCCAGAAATGGGACTTCTACTGTTACTGATATTACTCTTGCAAGAAAAAAAAAGGAACTTTTCTCATGTCATAAAATAACATATTAAGTAGATGTGATGCACACTGCTGATTGCTGATTTGCATGCACCTGATAATCTGAGCTTCAGCAGAAGTATGCACTAGCTCTGCACAGCAACGGATGCTTTTAAAATGTATTTATATTTTATGAGCTCTATATTTGACTCAATTTTATATCAATCAGTTATAACATTAAAGTGACAGGTGAAGCAAATAACATTGATTATCTTGCTGCAGTGCGATGTTCTGCTGGGAGCAAAGCTGATGTTACTTTGACACCAGCAGCGGTTTGGGAGGTGGTTTTAATGTAAATGGATGATCATTGTGCAGTCCCTGTAATGCTCATGTTTATCTGAGGTTTTGCAGATAATAATAAAAGTTTTTACATCGTGCATTTAAAAATGAAAGAAACACAAATTGTGCCTTTTCTCTGCTACTCCTTTATCTTGTTCATCGTGTGTCACGGGAATAAACTCTTCAATAAGCAATGCCAGATTGTGAAAAGATTTTAAAAAGCAGCAGTGAAGTAAGAAATACAAATTTATTAGAGATGACTTTTGCATTGTCAAATGCAGCGTGCTGCAAATCATTTAATGTCATACCTTTTGAGACAGGGCTAAACTTTCATTCCTGAAAGTTCCAATTTTTCAATATTAGTAAAGTATGTGATAATTATTGTTTTAAGTCAAAATAAAAGTGCAGCCTGATTCATCAGCCTCTCTGTATATATATTGTACACTAATAAAACATGTTATTGGCAACATTAGTAAAGGTCGCAAATTATCTTCTTATTGCCTCTGACAGTGGAGTCGTCTCTGTGGTTGTCCTGTTAGACGTCAGTGCAGCTTTTGATACTGTTGACCATATTTTATTACAGAGATTAGCGCATGCATAGGTATTAGAGGTACTGTGATGCAGTGGTTTGAATCATATTTATTTAACAGACTCCAATTTGTTCATGTAAATGGGGAGTCTTCTTCATAAACTAACGTTATATAGAGTTCCACAGGGTTCTGTGCTAGGACCAATTTTATTTACACTATACATGCTTCCCTTAGAATGCATTGCATACATTTTCATTGTTATGCAGATGACACACACCAATTAAAGACATATTCATCAAAAATGACTCCAAGATTTCTCACAGTGTTACTGGTGGCCAAGGTAATGCCATCCAGAGTAAGTATCTGGTTAGACACCATGTTTCTAAGATCTGTGGGGCCAAGTACAAGAACTTCGGTTTTATCTGAATTTAGAAGCAGGAAAAGCATCCAGGCCTTTATGTCTCTTAACAAATATGTAGGACTGCTTTTTTTTTTGCATTTGCATAATAGTTCTAAAATTAGAAACATCCTGTCTCGGAGTGATGCTGAAAAGCTAATTCATGCATTTATCACTTCTAGGCTGGATTATTTTAATTCAATATTATCAGGCTGTCCTAAAAGCTCCCTGAAAAGCCTTCAGCTGATCCAAAATGCTGCATGTTGTGATTTGGTGCTATATAAATAAAACTGAATTGACTTGAATTGAATTGAATATTAGGTACACCTTTTCCCTTTAGAACTGCCTTAATTTTTAATGGCACAGAGTCAACAAGGTGCTGGAAACGTTCTTCAGAGATTCCATGTTGGCCCCTGTTGATGTCACAGAGTTGCAGATTTGTCAGCCACACACGCTTAATGTGAATCTCCCATTCCACCACATCCCAAAGGTGCTCTATGAGATTGAGATCTGGTGACTGTGGAGGCTGTTTGAGTGCAGTGAACTCATTGTCATGTTCAAGAAACCAGTTAGAGATGTTTGAGGATAACGTGTGTTATCCTGCTGGAAGCAATTATCAGAACATGGGTACACTGTGCTCATAAAACGGATCGACATGGTCAGCAACAATCGGGGAGGCTGTGGCGTTCAAACAATTCTCAGTTGGTACTTAGGGACCCAAAGTGTGCCAAGAAAATATCCTCCACACCATTATACCACCATGAGCCTCAACTAATACAAGGCAGGATGGATCCATGTTTTTCTGTTGTTTACACCAATTTTTGACCATCTGAATGTTGCAGCAGAAATCAAGACTCATCAAACCAAGGAACATATTTCCAGTTTTCCCTTGTCCAGTTTTGGTTAGCCCATATAAACTGTAGCTAACAGAAGTGGCACCAGTGTGGTCTTCTGCTGCTGTAGCCCACCTGCTTTAAGGTTTGATGTGTTTTGCATTCAGAGATGCTCTTCTGCATACCTTGGTTGCAGCAAGTGGTTATTTGAGTTTCTGCTGCCTATCAGCTCGAAGCGGTCTGGCTGCTCTGCTCTGACCTCTGACATCAACTAGGCATTTTCACCCAAAGAACTGCTGCTCACTGAATGTTTTCTCTTTTTCAGACCATTCTCTGTAAACCTTAGAGATAGTTTTGTGGGAAAGTCCCAGCAGATCAGCAGTTTCTGAAATACTCAGAGCAGCCAGTCTGGCACCAACAACCATGCCAAAGTCACACTGACCTTTCTTCCCCATTCTGATTCCTACTTTGAAATGAATCAGATCATGTCTATGTGCTTAAATGCACTCAATTTCTTCCATGTCACCGATTAGATATTGATGCTCAATCAGTTGAACTGGTATACCTAATAAAGTGGCCAGTGAGTGTATGTTACGTGAAATCCATTTAAAGACAGCAATGCTATAGACAGAAGAAAATCATATCAATGATCCAAAAAACCCCACAACAGACCTGTGAATTTGTTTTTCTGTGTTTATTCTACTTGCTGTTTTTGTTGTTAATATGCCAGAAGGTTTTACAAATATAACAGAGTTGTAATTCTTGCATCTACAAGTTCAAATGCGCTCACTTTCACATACATTCACAATCACACTATCCTCAGCGGCTCAGAGGTCATGCTCCCCAGTGAAAAAGGGGCCTTGTCTGTTTCTGTCCTTGTTCACAACTTCACCTCCTGCTCATTCACCCTCTTTCTTCCTCTCAACACACCTGGTCCCAAGGCCTTTGGTGGCTTTTGTTTTTTTTTTAAAGTAAAAAAAAAAACAAAAAACTGACTGTGTGTGCCTCCAGAAACCTCCTCCTCACACATACAGAAACCAATGCTGTTCTCACAGAATAAACAGAGCACAGTTGGCATCTTACTAATACCCGCTCACTCTGTTCTGTGTGCTGAAAATACAGTTGCTGTTAGTGTGTTATCACCTTCAGTGGACCATCTTGAAGCCTTTATACTACCATACATTATTTGCATTTCTCTTCAAAGCCAATAGGTGTGCAAGCTTGTTTGGGTTCAGTTACCAACAATCAATTTTGCCACTGAAGTGCAGGCCTGGCAACGATATTGTGTAGCATCCAAATGCCTGATAGAGGTTGTGCATTTGTCTTTGAAATTACTGTTACCTGTGTGACTATGTTTGGCTGAGGCATGTTATCTGTTTGCTTATGATAAGGAAATTAATTCTCAGGAGCTCAATATCCTGCAACTCACCATGATGAGTCTGTAAAAGCTTGCGTGTATTGTCAAATAGACTGTTACACAAGCTCAGCATTTAAAGTACCACTGTTTTGCTGAGACAACACAACAATAGTGAATTAGGAGTTAGATACTGGTTTATTAAAAGGCACTTTTAGAAGACATCTAGAAATGTACGACTTGCCTTTATGTGTACTGAACTGCCAACATAACAGAAAATATAAAGGGTTAGTGGTAAAGCAGCATCAGGGGGTCAGATATTGCTCTACATTTTCTGTTTCTGAGTTCCATCTTCACAGGAAATAGGAATACTGCGCTCTTGCCCAGGAGATGACCGAGGTGCTGTGATTGTCAGCACACCGTCACACGACAGACTGGAGGTGACCTCGGCACATGTCACACCAGAAGGAAGCCTGTACTTCCTCAGAAACTCTCTTGACACAAAGCCGTGGTCATCCTGAAACAGAATTAGTCAGTGCATCAGTATACTGTGACTAAATCGATTCGGTGGTGCTATTTTTGCTGATCTCTGAAGCCTCTCTAACCTGTCTGTCTTCATGTTTGCCGTGTATCGTGATGAACTCGTCACTAACGTTGACAGACAGCTCATCGGGGGAGAAATGCTTCACATCCACATAAATGACATAGCGATCCTTTTCGATGCGCATCTATACAGACAGCAGAGCTGTTAGCAGCAGTACCGAGCAATGAGTCGGCCTGGCATAAAAACCTTGTTTAGTGAAAGACTTGCACCTGAAAGTGACATCAGTGGAGTTTTTGACTGATGTATAATCATAAATGCAAATCTCACAAATGAAAGATTATAAAATACTGATTTCAGAAACTTGTGCATAATTCCCATGACGTAATAATCTTAATAACACAGCTGAACTGTACTCTACCTCACTGTGTCCATTTTCGGGCCAGTTGAACCAGCGCATGAACAAAGGCCGCATCCAGGGGAAGGACCAGGAGAACGGCCAGATCATTGGCCAGTCAGTGAGAGGTTCTGCCAAGGAGAGGTCAGAAAGTCGATGTGGGAAGGCCCGGCGATACCAGGGATACTGGATAGGGATATCCATGGTGAGATTCCAAGAAGGTTGTAAAAAATGATGAGATAGGCCGACTCTTGGTCTGACTTGGTTCGAGATGGGTGTTGCTGTGCTCTCCTGAACTCAATTTATAGGCCTTTCCCTCCCATCCCACCCAGGCTTTGTCTCTGTTCACCCCCTCCCCTCCGTAACCTGCCATGCACACTTGCACATGGACTCTGCCAACAGCCTGATCTTTCTGGAACAATGATGTCAACTGTTTATCCCTCCATCGCCACCATTGTTTCATCTGTCTGACTGAGACTGGTTCTCTCCCTCTCTCCATTACCCTGTATCTCTCCCTGTTCTCCCGGTCATGAGGTGACACTGGCTAGGAATACTGCTGACGGCCCCCGTGCTCATTCCCCAGGAAATACCCGTCTGGTGTGTGCGTGTGTTTTTGTGAGGATTTGTTTGAGGAATAGCTGCCAGAGCATTAGCCTGCTGTGCTCTGAGTGCCAGAAGCTTTAGGTTTGTGTGTGGAGTGGATGTGTGGTTGAATGGGAATTGATGAGTTTGTAAGGGCCAGCATTAGATGACACTGTGTGTATCATTTTGCAATGAGCTCAGATGTAAAATGTGAAGTCCTTTGCATTGGTTGTGCCAATAAATTTCTTTCAGTCTCTGCTTCGTCCTCCCAGTCATGTTGGTACCGAAGGAAGGCTGTACGCATTAAATTATATCCGCAAGCACAGAGGTGCTTCAGAAGCTTTTAAACCATCACACCATGAACTTCTATTTTAGTGCTCTGCACATCAAGCCCAGGCGTTGTGCCAGACTAACCGATCCAAAGAAACATCCAATGAAAACTGGAGTTTTTATCTATCAGTAAATTGTGAACTTGCTTAACTGCCCAATATAAATGTTGGGTTAATGGACAGTTCAAGATGAATTCAATTAAGAAAGCAATAAAGCCATTGCAAGGTACTAAACCCTGAGCGTGTGAGGTATGGCTGTAACAGTGAAATCTCTGACTGTAGAGAATTGAACGGTTTGTATTTTATTGGTGGTTAGCACACTGTTGCCTCACAGCAAGTAGGTCCTGGGTTTGAATCCCCCATTTGGCCCAGGGCCTTTCTGTGTGGAGTTTGCATGTTCGCACGCACCGGGTACTCCAGTTTCTTCCCACAGTCCCAAGACACGTAGTTAGTGGGATTAGGGTAACTGGTTTGCAAATAGGTGTGAATGTGCAAAATCGCTGCAGAAATATGTGCTGAATAAGTTGTTTTTTTTTTCCTGCTGAACGCACCTGGGGGGGGGGGGGGTTCTACCTTTAAGGCCTTCTCCCAGGAAGGCTCTCCAAAATGTGGTTAACGCTGTTGAGAGTGTTAATGAAACTCAGCTTAAAACTAAAAAAAAAAAATGGGTACGTCACTTTCTCATCTTTCTCAGCAGCACATGACGTCATGTGAAAAGGGTCTTTGTCCGCGTCTCTCGTTGCCATGGTGACGTGCCTTGCCCCGGTCGCTTGGCTTGGAGTAGTTTTGCTGTGTTGTTGGATCTAACCAGCATAAATTATTAGGCGGTCAAAATAATCTTCGTGGCATTAGAAATGGACTTGCCGGCTTCATATTACGGGGAACTTGATCAGAGAAACCCAGTACTTTCCGCTTTTAAGCGAGACATTAACTCGTTTATAACGCTGATGAAACAAGTAGCTTCATCCGCCAACCAGGACAACAGCACCTACGCTAAAGGGTGAGAGACGAACAGCCAAGTCAACGTAATTAGCTCATGAAGGGCCTATTGGCTTATTAAAGGAAACTTTACCTTATTAAATTAACGTTCTGTAGTTAATTGCATGCAGTTTTTATTGATGACATTCCACTGAAAAAGGTTTAGCTAGTAATAATAATAAATAATATAAGGTGTAGCTCATAATTAGCAATATGTTTATGTTTGGGCTATAGTATATGTAAATGTTAGGTAATAGCAAACAGGCATTTAAGGATAAGGTTCACAGCCGTGAGTGGTTGAGACGGCTTTTTTTTGTCTCAGTACCATACCGTACCATACCAAGAAATAATAATAACAATAAACACAAGGACAACAATACAAAATATAATTATCAGTGACTTTACAGAGTTTACAGCACTGCTGCTGCATCTCTCATCGCACAGATTATTCCCGATTTGGCCCAAATATCTCATTTTAGTCATCATATTTAGTAGTTGGTTTGCAAAACAGAACGAGGGGAAAAGATGCTTCTGATCTACCTTGGTTATAGCAGTCAGTGTTACTGTCTCTAGAGATAAATTCGATATCATATCATACTACAACCATACCTTTAGCAGAGCCAGCACCATAAGGAAAGAGAACAAGTCATCAGCGTATATCAGATGATAATTTAAGGCTGTCTCCCATCATACATCTATTTACCATTCTTGTTTAACCTTTCATCTAGAAAAAAAAACAAACCCAAAAAACTATTCAACTTTGAGAGACCCAATATAGCAGCCTTGAACATATTTTATGTTATATACATTTTGACTCAGTTACACGTCTCTTGGCGCCCTGTTGCTTCTGTCTCTGTTATTTATTTTAAAAATACCCTGTTTTGAATTCATTTGTAAAGGATTAAAGTCCTGGTGGAGATATGGAAAAAGTTCAAACATCGACTGCCTTTGAAGATATACCAGGAGCACATGTTGCTGATTGCAGATTTTCTCTTTGGAATAAAGGTATTTGACACAGTATCTGCTAATGCTTGGTTTGCACAGCTTACTTTTTATTTCATTAAATATAAATCCACTCAGTGCTTCACAGTTTTATCAGTCACCATAGTCGGGGTGATTAAAGGAACCCAGTCAGTCTTGATTGCTGTGCGTTCTTTGTTTTACTACTTGCCTTTTTGCCATCTGCAGGATTCATCAATATTGATCCCAGTATTAGCGATCTTGGTTTTACTGCTGCAAAACTATAAGAAGCAATTGGACAAGGTGTTTTCTGCACAACACGTTCACAGTGTTAATGTTCTTCCCTCTGCTCCTTGTAGCTGTACCAGCTCGCTCTATGGCACGGCTACAGTCTCCACCTGTCACAGTTTAGCTCAGTGAGCATAACTGACGTCACAGATGTGGACCACTTCATGGCCTGCTTCTTCCCTGAAGGTCTTGATACAGATGAAAATATATTTGCCATGAAGGTACACTTCACTGTGTGAGCTTGTGTGCACTGTGTCTCAGTGTATAATATGTCACATTATGACTGCAGGTCATACTTTATTGTTTTATGTTACTAAGAAAGTTTCCTACATTGATATGTTGTGATTTTTGTACCGAAGGCCTGCTATTAATCTGTGCACGTGTGTGTGTGTGTGTGTGTGTGTGTGTGTGTGTGTGTGTGTGTGTGTGTGTGCGTGCGTGTGTAGGTTCGTGCCATGCAGGGCTGTGCCCTGTGTGTTTTCGAGCTGGAGAGACAGGATAGGTTCCTCAGCCAGAAGGGGCTCTGTAAACTGCTACGTGTGCTGAACTTCATCAGGACCATGATGCAGGCATTTCAGCAACATGAGCACCTCTACCGGCAAATATATAATGGTATATTAGAAGAACTTGTATAAGTTTGTATAATATTTCTTTCTAGGAGCAATCTTGGTAGAATTACTTGAGCTGTCAGTGTGAAAATAAATATGAAAATAAACTGTTGATAAATAGTTTATGTTGTGTTGCATTTAGTGTCATGTGGTAAATCTGGCTTCCTAATGTACTTCTGTCTATGCTCGTCCAGGTTCGTTACACATTTACAACATCTGCCGATATCTGATGGCTGTGAAGTGCAGTGCACAGGTACTTTTAACTTCTGCCTCTTGCTTTTTCTTGTTGAAATTGTTACAGACTCTTTGTCTTTCTGAAGAAGTAGCTTTTAGCCATTTCTGATACACCCTAAAGGAAAAGACGGTGAGAAAATCATGCGTGACAAAGGATTTGACTGCAACTCATAATGTTGCAAGTGTTTGATGAAAGAGATCTGCAAGCCTCATGTGATCCCATTTATTCAAACTGGTTAACATGGCTTTGACCCAATTGTGTGACAGTATTTCCTTTTTTAATTGATTGATTCTGCTCTGCATATTGCAGAACACACAGCTCCTAAAACTGCGTGGTGTTCTTATATAATGAATGTAGTGTATAACTTCATTGTGTAATTGTCTTTGTCATCCTTTATGATACTTGCGACCTCCGTTTATCATCTTATTCAGGCACTGGAGTATCTCCTGTGGGCAAGCATCAGTTTAGAGTTATCCGTCCTTCTGATGACAGCTAAGTATCTGCCAATGATTGTCACACTCTACTGTGCCGTGTGCCAGTGTTACTATGACAACCAGGCTCAAGTGAAGGCGGAGGTGAAATACGCCAGCGTCCAGACACCTACAAATACACAATCTTGTCATTCGCAGGCTGAACTAATCAGTAATAAATGCTAAGTGTAACTTGGTGTTGATCTTTATGCCTGCCTGCTAATAATCAGCACGCACGAGGCACTAAATTATTCCTCATGCTTGACTGTGTAAAAAGAAAATATTTCTAGTATGTTTAATGTCCGTGGGCATATTTGTTGACATTTTATTATGAAAGTTAACCAACACATTGACATCACAGTAGAAGTTAATTGGAGTTGCTCTTGAAGTCTGATGTGCCATTTTTGGTCCGTTTGTGTGTCTTCAAATGCTTTCAGGAATTTGCCAGGAGAGCCCTCGGAAAAATCAGTGAATTAGCAAAACTGGGGGAGCACGGTGAAGTTTCTGCCACCAGAGAGACTCAGAGAGCTTACAAAGATGCCTCTATCAAGGCAGGAACCTTACCCCTGAGATATATCTTTACCACACTATGATATTCAAATAAAATATTGTTTCTCTGTGCGTAATACTACAGCAGTTTCACTAATTCGATGCTAACCACTGAGTCACTTCTGAAGTGAATTTCATGGGCCTTTACAATGCCAGTGTTTTGCCTTTACAGTATTGATGTGCTCTTCTTTGGTTAACATATGAAAAGTTATGGGCTTTCTTTTTTCAGCTTGGTGCCATGATTTTCAAGCGAGCCGCATTTGAGCCCCGGAAGAGACCAAAAACCTTGTCCAGAAGCAAAATCAGAGGCACCAAGAAGGACATACCTAATGTAACATCACATTCAGTGTTACAGTAATTCTCATTCTTAAATGCAGTGTCGCTTGGGGCTGCTGTTAATGGCTTAAAGCTGTATAATCTATATTAGCACCTAGTTATTTTTAAATATTTCATTACTGTATGTGTTGCTTTGTATTTATTTGATAATTTAATTTGAGTAGTTTTGTTGGATTTTTATATTCAAAATAATTGTTGTAATTTTTGTCTTTACATGTGCTGTATATTTTACACGTGTGAAACCTTAGTACTGCCAGAAATATCAGTTTTAATTATGTTTCTGAATTTGTTGTTGTAAGCTGCTTGCTTCAAAGGAAAGCGAATTGTGCAAGTCAGTGCTATAACTAAAATCATACCGCTGTGTGTATGTACCGTAGGTGACGTGGCCTCGTACCCCAACAGAGCGCACGTTAATAGGCCTGTTTGAGTGCAGCCCTGCACAGTTCCTGGGCATTTTAGAAGCACTCTGGGACAGCAGCGCACGCCCACTGCAGATGAGGATGCCAGAAGGTCCGGAGCTGCAAGAGGTTTACCTTGAACTCCTGTCTGCTGGAATTAGTTTATTATCTGGTTAGTGAAACAAATACACAATAGAAAAATACTGCAGTAAGTGGACACTTAGGTGAGGAATTTTGAGTGGGTTATGTTATGTACATGGTATGGAAATGTCTGTCAAGGAGTCACTTGTGAGCCGAGGTGTGATGACCACCCGTGCCTGTCTCCTGTTGTATTGACACCGGCATCGACTCTAGTGGATTTAGCCATTTCAGGTGAGTCGCTGTCATTTTTGTCCCATATTGCAATCAGCATGTGTGTTTGTTTTGTGCAACGGTCTAAAAGTCAGTATTATGTAATGTGTTGTGTTGCATTGTTAGGAGAAAACAAAATACCCATCGCATCTGCAGTGAAGTTCATCAAGCTGCTGTTTCAGTACAAGCAGATAGATGCATTCACTAAACTTGCCACAGAGATGCTGCAGGTTTTGTCTGTAAGTAGAACAAAAGCAAAAATTACTGTAATTCATATTAATCAGAAAAGTGGAATACGTCAGGTATCACTTGTCCATTCTTGCATTTCAGGTTTGATGGGAGTTTTAATTTGTCTCTCTTTAATGACAGGGTGTGGATGGTCCGTCATTCAGGAGGGCAGAGAAGGAGCTTGCTTTGCTTCACAGTTTCAACATTTTGCTGTCCACCCAGAGGATTCCTCCTAAAGAGGACATCAAAAGCAAAGGTAACAATAGTAAATCTCTGCCACATACAGACTTATTAAAGTTTTTAGGCTCCAAACTTTTATCTTGAAAAGTGAATCTTGTTGACAAAGGATTCTTCAAATAGCTTTCTGCCTTCCTGCCCTTGATCTCTCTCGGTAACCTCGTGGGAATAAACATAAAATATCCTACAAGCACACTAGCACAAAGTCTGGGTAATGTCCAACCATAATGTGAGAACAGAGCTGGTAAAGGTCTAGAGAGTTCACAGAAAGTGAGAAGGTGTTGTGTGTCCCGTCTCCCGTAACTTCTACCCAGGTATCACCACTTACCTAAACCAAAATAGTGGACCTATGAGAAGTGTTGTTTGGTACACATGAGAAATGTCAACTGCAGAAAATGTCCAAATCTAATTTTTCCCCCCACTTTGTCCAGGATTCGTGTGTAAAAACTGCTCTAGTGATGTTTTCAAGTCATATTATTTACTAAGCATTGAATAGCTGTAAATAAGGTGCTCAGTGTTGGGCCTTGGTACCTCGAATAATTCAAAACTAATCTCAGCAGTCACAATATTAAAGTGGTCATGTTCTTTTCTGTTTCCACAGACAGACATAAGGCTTCATTTTCTATGAGTGATAATCTCACTGATGTGGTACACACCCTTCACACGTCCGTTTGTGATTCTCCTCCTGTAAGTTTCCATGTTGCATGCCATGTACACATGTTTGTGTTGAGGATAAACAATTAGGATTCAGGCTAAAGTTAGGGGGAGAATTTAGAGATTTAGTGTTGGTATGAACATTCAAAGTGTGTGTGTGTGTGTGTGTGTGTGTGTGTGTGTGTGTGTGTGTGTGTGTGTGTGTGTGTGTGTGTGTGTG
>JAVDPK010001612.1:837272-849669 GCA_034780415.1 Cichlasoma orientale | reverse complement strand
AAATTGGTAAGGAACAGCACAAAGCACAGCTTAAGCTTATGGGGATGTCACAAGTTTTGGAAGTATATGTAGTAGACCATGTCTGTTGGTCATAGACCAACAGACTGATAGGGCAGCACCCCTCCTCTCTAGAGCTACGCTGCAACAAACGAAAAATCAGTTTGAAATTTAAAATCTCATTTTCTCTCAAAATGGACTCCATCCAGAAAGTATGGAGTGTGGATTTTGGAAATAGAACTTACTGAGGACATGGATCATGTTCTATTTCCAAAATGTTCACTATTAATGGATCTGTTGACTCATTTTCAATTAATTTATCACTCGGTCTTTGATTAGTTTAAAAAATATACAGCTGTTTGATGGCTTTATTGAGATCCCCAGTGGATCTTTTCAAATTAGTATTATTAACTAAAATACCAACTAAAATATTCAATGTGCTGTCATAGAAGACGAAGAAAATCGCTACTAATATTTGACTAATATTTAAAAGTTGAAACTACTACATTTTGGGGAAATTTGACTTGAATAAATGTCTTAAAATGCCATCGCTCTATCTTCTTCATCTGTTTCTGCAGGCAGCATCCTGGGTCATGGTAAAATGGAAACACCAGTCTCTGACATCCAGTCATCACAATCCACCTCCAGGCAGAGTGCGCGCCAGTCCGGCCAGACTGAGAAAGACTCTCAAGCAGTTCCATCTCCGAGCAATCCAACCACCTCCAGTCCTAAATGACTTAAATGAAAGACATGGGTGGATACTGAAGTATTTAATTTTCTCAGAGAGCAAGAGTCCTGTGGGAAACCTTGTGTAGCCGCACATTATGTTATCAACTTAGTACATAAGAACCACAATGCTGCATATATTTTAAAGGCTATTTATAATATACTAGACAACAACTGCACCTGGGAACAGTTTGAAAGGCAGAGCAATGTTAGTGTAAAGATTTCAGATGTTTTGAATAATTTAAGTCACTTTAAGTTAACTGTTGGATATATTCTCTGTATTTTCACCAATGTCTCCTGCATGTCTGCATGTCTTACTGTGTTTTGTATGTAACATGCCCCCTGCACTGAATATCATGCTGGTAGTTATTTTCATGCCATGCCGGGACTTCACCTCATTTAAATATAGGGAGACTGTATGTCACACTCCTGGGGCTTTTCTTAAACAGCATGGGAAGCTAAGGAGCCAGGAAGTCTGTCAATCAGTTTATTGTCGAAATAACATCTGTCTGTGAAACTCTTGAATGACTTCCATTGTCTGAAACATGTTGTAGTGACGTCATTGACGTCACGCCATGTGACCTGCACCATGTGTCCTGTTCTCAATAAAAGCCGAGAGCGGGAGGGGCGGCCTTTGAAGAGAGATAGTGCACTGGTGAGTGAGACGTGGAGCGTTGTCTTCCTGTCTCAATCCTTGAAGGGGCTAAGCTCTTCCCCGCTAGCGGCGCACCACAAAAGCTTGAGTCAGTGTGTTTGTTCAAGTTGTTAAATGATTTGAACCTATCATTAACGTTGTCTGGAATCAAATAAAATGGTATGAACTTATTTAGCGCCTTGTAACCTGAGCTACTGTAAGGATAGTACTGTAAAGCACTGAAATTTAAAACATTCATTCATCAAGTCACACACACCAACAGGATCATCTGTGGGTTAATGCCTTGTCCAAGGATGTTTCTGCACATGGAAGTGTACGGGATTGAATCACCAACCCTGCAAAGCTACACCAGAGCCACAGCATCTTGTTTTTTTGTTTGTTTGTTTTGTTTTTGCATGGTTTGCACCTTCATCCAAATATCCTTGTGCTATAAATATACAGTGAATTTCTTTCCTTTCATTTGAACACACAGACATTAATACAAACAAAGCTTCAGCAGTACCAAAAAACAGTCCCAGACATTAATTTCTGTCTTGCAAGAATTGTAACAAAATTTTTGAGGATCTATATTTTTGTTTGCCTGTGAACATTTATACACCAGTCAGCCCCAACCCTTAAACCACTGATGGGTAAACTGAACAACAGTGATCATCTTGTTTCAATGCGGTGTGCTGCTGGGAAACCCTGGGTCCTCTCCTTGCCAGATTTTGACACTAAACCCCTCGTAAATACAGCCCTCCATAATAACAGCAGCCTTTCCTAGCAGGACAGCAGCTCGAGGAACCTGACATCTGTAGACACCCAAAGTGTCAGGGAACTGCCAGAGGTGCCTTAATGGGTCTGAGCTGTTTAAGCAGCTCTAGTTTGACTACTCGGTGGTTTTAACATTGTTGTCAGTGAATTTTGTATGAGTATAAAATGCTCTTTTTTTAAATTGACAGAATATGATACTGCTACGGTAAGTTATAAGAGCCAAAACAATTCTAAAGCTGGAATACAATACAACTTTCAATCATAGTCTTTTAATATGCATTGAAAGGTACCGTGATCTGAACTATGTGACTTCCGGAAGTCATACAGTTTTATTCTGAAACCCAGCCGGAGGTTGTGTGAATGTCTTGTTTCGCTTCACACCGGTCTGCATACCAGAGTAACGGTAGTGGTTTCCTCAGATCCCTCAATTGTCTCGGTTTGTTGACGTTTGCAGGAGTGCAGCAATAGTTAGTACGGGGCTGTGCCCCATGTTCAGGCCGTGTGACAGTCAGCGACGCTAGCCAGCTAGCTTAAATGGGTTTTGGAGTGAGAAGATGATCGCCTCACTCTCAAGAGGAAGTTTGATGGATGAGGTTCTCCACGGAGGCTTCAACGAGGTAACGCTTACTCGACGTTACTAATGCTGATGCTAATTAAGTTAGGTTTGCTGTAAATTGGAAAGCGGAAGACAGTTACATTTGCTAAACGTCAGCCAGCAGGGCACCGAAGTGTGTTAACTTTAGGGAAAAAGATCTTTTTTTTTTTTTTTTTTTCTTTTGTGGTTTGTGCAGTTCAGGTAATGTTGACCCTGTTTTTGCTAATTTCATCTCACGGTTGTAAGTGAATCGTTTGGACCAAATAGCTGACGTGAGATATAGCTGCACGCCTAACCTAGATGGTTACAATGACGTTTAACATAATGGTTGTCAGGAAATAAGACTCGACGGCTACCAAACAAACTAAACATCACAATTAGCATAAAATGGAACATTTATTTTTGTGTGGAATTGGGTGCGTTCTTTGTGGCGTATCCTGGACAACGGGTTGTCACGTGACTGAATGATACCGGTGAAGTTGGGATAAACCCACGGAGTGTACGAGTGAAACGTGAAGTATAAGGGAGTGTGTGGTGAACTGAACACCTTTGCGTCTGAACACGAGGTTACATGATTGACTTCACGGAGTAAAAGTAAGGATCAGTGGGACAATAGGCGGACCCTGCCCCCCTCTCCCCTAACCCAGGGCAGTAAACAAAGGCACTCGTGTGTTATACCCATTGTGGCAGCCAGTCTAACTAGTGTGTCTGTGGTTTGTTGGATTTGTGCACCTGACTGATGGATTGCAGCAGCAGCTGGCAGCATATGTTTCCTGGGTGAACTCTCAGCTAAAGAGGAAACCAGGCTTGAAGCTCATCACAGACCTCAGGCATGATCTGCAGGATGGGGTGGTGCTCACACAGCTAATAGAGATAGTTGGTAAATACACTCGTGTACACTGACACACACAAATAGCTCACATGGTGCAGTAACAACAGAAGGCGAAAACAGAATAAATTACTAATAAGATGTTGGTTAATTTATGGCTGAACACAGTCTGTGCTCATCGTCTACTTGTGACTGAATACTTGTTCTTTACATGCCCATTAATAATCTTTCTTATTCACTTTGGGAGCTGGCGAGGTGCTGGAGGGAGTGTATGTGGCTCCACAAAACAAAGAGGAAAGCAGGAAGAATGTGGAGGAAGTCTTGCAGTTCATTTCCTCCAGACACATACGCATGCCTCACATATCCGCAAGAGGTAAACATACAGAGAAATTTCTTTTGCTTTATTTATTTCAAGAGCAGGTGTTCCTAACCTTTTTAATTGTTATAGCCGGAAGATTTTATTGAACTCAGAGCTTTAAGCACATAAAAAAAATTTTGTAACATATGTAAAAAGTATTTGTCCACATGCGTAAACAGTGTCTCAGCATGTGGCGGCGAACCTCTTAACATGTGCTCCTTTTCTGTTTGCAGACATTGTGGAGGGTAATGTAAAATCTGTAATGAGAGTAATTCTGGCATTAGCAGCCCATTTCAAACCCTCAGCCAACCACAGGACTGCCTCTGGGAGTGGGAAGAGGTTGACAAGAGGCCATGCCAGTCACAACCCTCTCTCCACTGTTGCTCTAGCTCAGGGTGCTGCTGCTACTCTGGCATCAGCCCGGCACGATGCCTCACTGCCTGCACATACCGCACGTATCCACAGGTATGCCAGCCGCTTAGTGTAAATATAATCCTGTGCACAATTCTTTGTCCCCACAGATTACTGTTTACATCTGTTCATAATCATGGAGGGGCTGTTTTCCTGTCATTAGCTTTGATGTGGTTTGGGCAAATTTAAAGCTTTGTTATCTGAGTTAGAGTGCATTACTGTTTTACTGTGGAGTGTAACTGGTAGTTGGGTCAGATCAAGAATTTTTTTTTTTTTGGAGAGAATCTAGACCACTTTCTGTAAAAATGCCTCAGTCCAGTTATTTTAAGTTGCACCTGAGAGCGGTTACTCTATTCAGATCGCAGTCTATAAAATGCCTGCACAGATTTAAGCAGCTCATAGAGCACAGCTGCGGTATCACCCTGTTTCATAGAAAACACCTCAGCTTCTGCAGAGGGAACTGTGAGATGTGTCCCATCCTGCTGCGGGCCAAGTTTAATTGCAGATTAAGTTGATGAATTCGGTATGAGGACAGATTTATTAACTGAGACCATTTAATTCACTTCTTAAATTTAACTCGCTTTTGAAAAATAAACACCATAAAGGTGTCACATCTTTAACTGGTAAATTGCGATCCCAGAAAGCCAAATTTTGATCATCAGACAGATTTAGGAGGTGTTAATTAATGCACTGCCAGATATCCAGTGCCGGAAAGGTGTTCCAGAAATAATTAATCATATTTATCGTCAGACCATTTAGCGTCTCCCTATTTTACTGTTTCAGATTTGAGTGCAAATTATTTTTAATGAATTGTGTGTATTTGGTGTATTTGTTAGTTTAATAATGATTGTGTATGTTACAGAAGTAAAGTTCTTTTTTTTTTATTTGCACAAGAATCCTGTTTGAGCTGAAAAAGCTCATAGATATGTAAACAGGGCTACAGCATACAGTCAGGTGTATTGTTATCATGTTTGCCTATTTATGAAGTCTAGCACAGAAAAATATGACAGCTGATTTATTTGTACATTATTCTTGTTGTAGTTTTTGACAGAACTGTTAAAAATGATTCATATTCTCATTAAGGAAGAATCTGGCAAAGGCTTTGCTCCTTTTGATCTCTTCTTCTTTATCTGTGGCGCAATCAAATGGTTAAAACTTGCTTTTTAGACACATTTCAGCTGTGCTGTCTTTGGCACAGTAACTGGCTCCAGTTGAAGGCATGAAAGTTGTAGCCCTGCATGGACTGATTTAGCTTTAAACAGGAGCAAAGATGGTCAGATACTAAGTGACAGAGCAACAGCTCTGTGGTCTTTGCTGTCCTCTGGTGGATAAAAACCAATCATTAAATTTCCATCCTCACAAATGCCATAAAATAAAGCTTATCTCTGTTGCCAAAACTGCATTATTTTCCATCATCTTTCAGTGGCTGTGAATTGGACGGGGGAAAGAGCGTGTGTGTCCGTGCTCTGGTTGAACAATATGAAAGAGGCGCCCCAGATGAGCAGGACAACCCTCAGAATAGCAGGTGATTTTGCGCAAGCCCATGTTTTTCATTTTAATTAGTCACGCAGAGAAATACATTTAGTGTGGATTTAAAATGCTCTGAGGCAAATGCACCTTGACTTTTAGATTATTAGTACACAAGGGGGATTACACACAAGCCTTTTTTCTACACTGTATTTGTTTCTAATTAAATATTCCAATTTCCTGTAACTGAATGCATACAAAGAGACTTAATTTTGCTGGCCTGACATCATCAAGTAGGTAGGCTGCTGGACTAAGACCTAACAGCTGGCATATTGTAATCCCTCAGTTACTGACATGGAGTTTATTTACCTCCACTATTCAAGGTAATAGGCCTTTATTTCTAGTTAATTTTATTTGTAGAAATATGATTTGTTACATTATCAGGATTAAGCCTCATACAGTAAAGTTTTAGAATATTACTGTGAATACTTTGGAGAGGTTGGGTCACTCTTTAAAGAGATCAGGGAGATTGCACAGGTGATCTCTATAAGCTTTAATACTACAAACCCAAAACTTCACTGAAAGCCCACTCAGGACACTGCAATACAAATTCATCACTTCCTGTAACCATTTCAAATTAAAAGTATTCTTACATCAGAATAGTAGGTACTTTTGGCTGCTTAATTGTTTCTACAGTGATGGAGCCACATATTTCAAATGTCCTTCCTGATGCAACCCTCTCATTTATTCGTGTTTGGTACCAGCACTAGGAGTGCACTAGCTTGTGATCTGCTGAGGCTGGGCTTTTACCTTGGTTTTTTTTGTTGTTTTTTTAAACCTCAGCCTAAAGAGGCTAATGGGATATTGTCATCACCCCTTTGGGCGGGTAGGCGGCCGATTTTCAACTTTGTGAATGCGATAACTCGAGAGCGATGTCACCTAGGATGTTCAAATTTATACCATAGATGCATCTACTACACATCTCGAGCGATTTAGTTCTCACCATAATAATGCCAATCAGAGAAAGTGACAGTATTCTCTGTGGTTCATGTTCATGTTCTTATTCCTTGTTCTTAGTCATTTACAAGTCATTAAGGCTCATATGCAGCCCATTAGGATCTACTGAGACCTGGTAATTATGTAATCTAGAATTTGTGCTTCCAGGGGATTTGTACCACCTAAAGATTCTGCTGCCAGGCGACTGAGGGGTAGCACTGGCGGCTGACAGTATTTTTTTACACTTATCTTTTTTCTTTTTTTTCCTTTTTTTTTTTTTTTTTACCCAGAACTGTGGTTAAAAACATTACATGCAGCTCTGCTTATGCAACTTTGTTATCTGCCATTTTTAACACTCACTTTTCCACAGTTTCAATACAGAAGACCACATTCTTGTTCTTTCTGTGTGTGTGTGTGTGTGTGTGTGTGTGTGTGTGTGTGTGTGTGTGTGTGTGTTTATTTTAGTTCATAGACACTGCCTGACAGAGCATATGACTATGGTCTTAATAGTGCAAGTTTTATCTGCTGTGTGTGTGTGTGTGTGTGTGTGTGTGTGTGGGGTTCATAAACATCTGAGTAAACCACAGGCAGATGACAGAAAAACATAATCAGCCTCTGTCTCCTCAGATCACATGTCTATTTTGGAGCTGTGCGATGGTATTTTTAGTTCCAGTTATTTTTAGAGTAAAGAGTGAATTAATTGATTATTTGCAGACTGATGTGTGGGTTTTATTTTTCCTCAGAGAGACACAGAATCATCACAGCTATAAATAAAACCTGATGCTGCCATTCTGTGTAACTCAAGTGAAAGATACTAAACTGCTGCACTGATTGCCATGGCAACCCTTAGCTAGCTAGAGGCTGTGCAGCGGGTGTTTCAGTATGAGGAGAGTCACAGAGCTGCAGATGTTAGAGAGCCGCAGACAGAGTGGACTACTTGGAGGTGTTAAGTACAGGTTGAAGCAGCTGTAGCCTGCCATGGGGGGGGCGCAGATAAAATGGTAAGACCAGACGCTGTGGTGCTGTGTGGGTTTGTGGAGGTTCCTGAAGTTTGTGTGAGCTTAAGCTTTTATTTTTTCTTTACTGCAATTGTAGCAGTTTTAACAAGTTTGGTAATTTATTGCAGTAGGAAGAGAGACACAAGTGTAACGAGTGAGTACAGTATGGTATTATGCTCATGTTTTTGTTTTTGATTAGTTTTTTTTTTTTTTCCCTGACAGGCTCGTTTCTTCCAGGTCAAAAAATGAGGCAGAATTTAAGCCAGTAGACATTTAGCTGCAAACATTTGCAAAATAGATTCTCTATGAATGCTTTGTGTGTGATAACTTTTGATCTCAGTGGATGTTTTTCTCTCTCTTTTTTTTTTTCTCCTCACTCGCTACTGAAAATGCAGATATTGATTAGGTTGGGCATGTATTCAAAACGTATAACAAATCACGAATCAGCATTAAATGGTGTGTTGTGTATTGTGTGTAGTAATGCTGCTTCAGGTATGCACCGGAAGTTAGAAAGGACTGCCACCTCTGGAAAAATGTCCATTGACCTCTTAAGAGTAAAGAATTTTTTCAAGCTAGTAGGAAGATCCTGGGGTGAAATACAGAGACAGGAAATTTCCAAAATAAAAGTATTTTTTCTGTACTTTCTGTATCCGTCTCTGATATCTTACAGAAAAATAAGAGTGCTAACAGAGAGTACAACAAATGTAAAGCATCCACGTGCTTCTTTAGAATAATAATGAATGTTTTGACTTCTGTGAGCCTCAGCTCCGTCAGTCCGCTGTCATCACCAAGAGCTCCGCTGAGCAGCCACTCAGACAGACAGCAGCAAGACCACCATCAACAGGAGAGCAGTGGTGAGACACAAACTGACATTTCAGTTTTATTTGAAAACTTCTCCAAATTTCTTACTGGCATCAGTGACACTGTGCTGTTTGTGCTGTGCGCACGCAGCCGAGACAGCTCATGGTGCAGCGGAGATGGCATGGGGGGATTCTCTCAATGAAACCTTGGAGATGGAGGTGCAGGAGACACGAAAAATGGTGTCTGCATTACAGGTATGCGCATAATAAACGCTGTGTTTGCTTGTTGAAGCATTTATTGTGCTTTTTGCACATAAACTGAAGAACTGGGAGTCTGCTTGCATCAGTTTTGCTCATGTTTTAGTACTTTTAGTAAAAGCATGCTTGAGGTGATTTTTGGGATTTTCCTTTAAAAGAACTGCTTGAGGGAACACGGTTCAGCTGCCTGCACTAATGCTTCTGGCTTAACCAAAGCCGTTTGAGTTGGTCGCCTATTGAGTCATACTTGATGCAGGATTGAGACCTGGTGACATCACTAACTCGCTGTTTTGTTTAGGGTTTGATATATAATTCTTGATCCTTCTTATTGTATTTGTTATTAGCATGCTTAGCATGCACCTGCTAATGCAACACTTCAAAGTAGTGTACAAACTGCTGTCACACGTTGAACTGTGTGTGCCATTGAAGGCTCTGCTGCTGCGTGGTTCACTGCCCGAGGATGAGCAGGATGCGTCTTTGACTTTGGACCAAGGCAACACTGAACAGCAGCTGGTAATAATAATAATAGTCTCGTTTTCTTAGATTTTCCCTCAAATTTTGTGCCTTTATTTCATTCCTTCTCTCTCTCTCTCTCTCTCTCTCTCTCTCTCGCTCGCTCTCTCGCTCTCTCTCTCGCTCTCTCTCTCGCTCTCTCGCTCTCTCACTCTCTCTCTCTCTCTCTCGCTCGCTCGCTCTCTCTCGTTTCTGTGTCATTTTTTTGTTCAACTCTTTGTGTTCAGCACAGATCACATTACTTTTTCATAGCTGTGGTTTTGTGTGTGTGTGTGTTTCAGAGGGTGACACGGGTATCAGTTTCGCTGTTTTCTCATTGTGGTTCTCACACATTCCTGCCTTCTCTGTCTTGCCAGGTAGTCATTCGCAGTCGTCTGGATCAGAGTATGGAGGAAGCTCAGGAGCTTAAGGTACAATTTGTTTTTTACAGAGTTTATGTCAGTATGTTTTTTTGGGGAAACGAGACCCCTATCTCATTATTGGGAGAATGAATCGGTGGCGTACACATTGTGATTAATTATTAACATTATTAACATTGTGTTTGCTGCTTTAGAGGGAACTGTTGCGCTGTAAGCAGGAAATGAGGAACCTACAGGGAGTCAAGGTAGGACAAATCCAGAACCAGTCAATTATCTCAGTGGAAAATAATTCCAGTTGTATTGGAGGACCGGAATTGACTTTCTGTTGGGTTGTTATTGTGCAGGACGCTCAGCAGCAGAGGCTGTGCACTCAGGAGGCGTCAATACTACAGATGAAGCAAGAGCTTCTCAGAGCCAGCATGACGAAGGATGAACTCAGCAACAAGAATGTACAAAAAAAATATGACAACTTGGTTTAAATTCAGATATAAAGCCAGGGGCTTTGCGTTATAGGTGTGTAATGCAGAGTCCCCTCACCTGTGGAAATGTGTTGTAGGCAGAGCTGCAGTGGAAGCTAGAGGAATGTAACAGGCTGTGGGCTGAAAGCAAGGTGAGGTACTCCAGTTTAATAATTTCCTCTCACTTTAAGATTTATCATCACGACTTTGTGTTGCACAGCACATTTGTGTAATGAGGCTGGACTAAATATAGAACCACATATTTCCTTTGGCTGGTTGGTTGGGTGTGAGCAGAAGGAGGTTGCACAGAAGGACAGATTACTTCAGCAACTCAAACACAAGCTCGACGAAAGCCAAAAGCTGCAGGTGTGTTGGGTTTTCGCTCTCTGTCTTTCTCTCAAGTTAATTATGAACTTCTACTATATCTCGACAAGATGTCTTGATTAATGGAGGAGCACTAATCAGACTTATTAAGCATACCCAGCTAAACCACTGCCCTGACACAAAGGAAGTTTGGGAGGGGTTTAGTTGTAAAACGTAGTGTCCATGTTGACAGGTTTGAGGTTAGGTGAGAGGGTTCTCTTAGGGATTGTGATCATGCATGTTGAACAATATTGAATTGTTCTATATTAAGTTCTGTGCAAGTTGGAAACAGAAGTTCTCTTAATATCAAGTGTCTAAAACATTGCAGGGATGCAGCTTTACTCTCTTGCTGTGCCTGATTTACTCCTGATAAGAAGTAGCATGATGTGCTGGTTTGGAGAACATCTTATATCTTACAAGTCTTTGCTTCTATCAGAATTTATTCTGGGTCTGGAGCATTGAGAAACGGTCTTTTTAAGTTTTAGGATCCAACACATTTACATTAATTTGTGATTTGGCAGAATGAACTACAAAGAGAGCTGGAGCATAAAACCAGCATGCTGCAGGAGCTGATGACCAGAGATCTGCAGCAGGTACTACTTTTTCTGCATTGACCCTTTCTGCAGTTTGATTTGTTCTGTCTGCATCGAGCACTCATGAGTTTTCTCCACCTTTTTTGTATTTTTTTTTATTTTTTAAAGATTCCCACCTGTGCAGAAAACAATGGCTATTCCTACTCTGGGAATCCAGCTCCTTCTATCTCGGGCGTAAATATTCTTTCTTTTAATAAGTCTTTTGACTGACTGCTTAATACATGAAATCTCATAAACCCGATTCTAATGTTTAAGACTAGCAAATTCTAGGAAATGCTGAGATAATGTGTTAAGATCACTTGAGCATTGATCATTGATTAATCATTTGTAAATTACCTGTAAGGCACTTTTCAAGTAAAGTTTGTCTGATATTACAAATGTTTAACATATACGGGAAGAGTGGTGTAAACAAGCATGAGGATGTTTGCGTGTTTGCGCTCTGTCAGCAGGCGGAGGAAGTTCAGCTGCTCAGAGATGCACTTCGGAGTCTGAGGAACAACTTCAGAGACCACGACCCACAGCACCATACACTGGACACCCTGGAGCAGGGCATAGTATCGCTCATTGATAGGCTGCATGTCCTGCACACACAGAGGGTACAAATGCCATCCATACATTCACACAACACCTGATAAATGAATCAGTTTGTTTAGTTCCTGTGCCCTTCTGTGGGTTAAGAGCCAAAAACTGTTTGGTGTCACATGAGTAGATTGGTGAGTCTGCAGTAACTAAAAGTAGCTGCTGAATGTTAAACTATCAGCTGATAAGCACTTTGAAATCAGATTTTACCCTGATTTCTTTCTTATTCAAGTTTCAAAGAGTGTACTGCAGAATTGTTTACTACAAAAACATTTCTTGGATAAGTTTGACAAACTGCAGGAATTTATAATCACAACCTGTGTATATATATATATTTATTTATTTATTTTTTGCAAATTCATCCAGGGAAGGGGGAAATCGCCGAGACGCAAAGGTCAACACATGGACTTGGACTCCTGGCCTTCTACAAGTATGAACTTTTAATGTGTTCCAGCTTCACAGACATGCATATAATACAGAGTTTATGATTTTACTGATGGAGTTTTTGTTGTTTTATTATAGAGATTGGTCAATCCCACAGTGGTTCTTCCTCCTCTACGAAAATCCTTTATTTTACTGGAAAATCTCCAACGCCTTCAATGATCAATATACCGAAGAGGTGTGTGTGTGTGTGTGTGTGTGTGTGTGTGTGTGTGTGTGTGTGTGTGTGTGTGTGTGTGTGTGTGTGT
>JAVDPK010001612.1:815587-829700 GCA_034780415.1 Cichlasoma orientale | reverse complement strand
TCAAAACGGGATCACATGGGATTACCTTTCACAGGAAAGACTGACGAATTGTTTTTGATCATATTTGGCCATTCTCATATTTTGAAAAAATTTTTTTCACTGATTGATCACTGAAGATCACTGTTTGTATTTTTTGGATGGTTGGTGGCTTCAAATAAGGTTCCTGTTTTAAACCTCATCTGGGACCTCTCCCTGTGAAAACCATGCTGTCCACCAAATCATGAAACTGAATGCTTCAGTTTCCTCCCACAGTCCAAAAGCATGCTCGTTAGATCAACTGAGCGTAGGTGCAGACGTGGGGCTGTGAGCCTCAATAAAACCCTCTGGTTTTGGCTCCAAAATCAAAAGCTACTTGGCAGTCCCTCCACCTGTGAGTTGCTCCACCAGTAGCATGTCATTTAACTCTGTTTATAGAACTACCGTAAAAATCAGCTGTGGTGAAGTGCATGTGGGTCATTTTATTGAGCAATGAATGAGGTGATGATGATGTAGCAACTTCAGTTACAACACCAGGCATTTGGCAGTATTTTGAGTGCCGCATTGAGAAGTTCCCCGTGAGGAGGCTCTGGAAGGATAGTACAGATTAAAAAAAAAAATTATATATATATTTTTAAAGGCTAATTGTTGATGCTGGTCATGATTTTATTCATTTGTTTGCTGTTCTTCAGGTGGAGCTTCCTGCGCTGTCACCCACCATGCAGACGGGAACGATTGCTCGCTGGGAGAAGAAGGAGGGGGACAAAATCGTCGAGGGTGACCTCATAGCTGAGGTTAGGATCTGTGTATTCCCACGCTGCTGCAGAACATGATCACTATATACATTTATAATATGCCTGTCTTTGCAGGTAGAGACGGACAAAGCCACTGTAGGTTTTGAGATGCTGGAGGAGTGCTATTTGGCAAAGATCCTGGTTCCTGAAGGAACCAGAGATGTCAACGTTGGATCTGTAATCTGCATCACAGTTGACAGGTTAGTGCTTTTTGACAGTCTCAAAGTCCAGGCTTGAAAGTGAGGCCTGCTAAAACTTTCTTGTATATTAATGGAAACAATCAGTACCTTCATAATGGGAAAAATTATTTGGGTAAATGTTTTTGATTGACAAAATGCTGCAGATATTTGTGATTTCCCTATCACACTGAATATTAAGTGAGGAGGACTCGATTTTGTTTTGGCAGCAAAATGCTTTTTTTTTTTTTTTTTTCCTTCATCCTTGCATGCATCCTTATAAACACACTGTTTATCCTAGAGCTTTAACAAACATAATAAATACACTTGAATCCTCATAAAACCCCTACAAAGTTTTAATGCTGCTTAGTTTTGTTTGCTAGCATCGCTGACTGCTTTGGTGCAGCAGTTCATAAAGCACTCACCCCACCCCAAAAAAGTACATCTAATTTTGTTCAGTCATCACAGGTCAACAGGTGCAGATCTTTGAACTATTCCAAGAATTGGTTCCAAGTGTCCTGGGGGTGCTTTCAGTCATTGTGGTCCTGTTCTTTGGAACAATCTGCGTGCAGGACTTAATTCAATTAGTCAATTAAAAATGGACTCAACCTTCTTATTCTCACAGGCTTATACTTAATAACGGTCTGTGTGTGAATTTAGATTTTTTTTTCTCTTTGTAAAGTTTTACGGATTTTTAGCTCGGCTGTTTTGAAGAAAGTCAAGCTATTGTTTGAGCCGTGGCGTCTGTGGCTGTTCCACAAAAATAAAGTTTGCTGTAACTGAAATGATCTCTCATTGGATGGTCAGATTCACAGCATAGATGCATACTGTTTAAGCTAGACCCATCAAACTTCACACACTTGTTCAATGACTTTACTATAACAGCACTTTGACGCCCTTTCCCCCGGTTATGAATCCAAACCAGCCGAGTGCTGGCACCCGCTCAGCGGTGCTCTTTTGGGTTTTATTTTTATTTTTTTTCCTCCGTTGTCTTTGTAGATCTAAACCTTGTTTTTACCTTTTTATCTTCTGTGTTTATCACATTTAGTTTACGTGTAATGAAATGTGCTATTTAAATAAAATTGCCTTTGCTACAGTCAATTATGGAAGGTTTAAAACTCACAGGGTGCCTTAAAGGTAGAAACAGCTGTGCTTTGTGTAAATTTATACTTAATATTTGTGTATTTTGCCTGCAGCCCTGACTTGATCCCAGCCTTTAAGAACGTAACACTTGATTCGATCAAAGCAGCCGGCGCCACTCCTTCACCTGCTGCCTCTGCTCCTTCTGCTGCTGCTCCTCCTCCTGCTGCTGCTGCCTCACCTGCAGCTCCTGGCAGCTCTTACCCCACACACATGAAGGTAAGCAAGCTCTCGCATAAACAAGGTACAGTGAGAGCATCAGATCTGTGTAATTTAGACTCTGTTTACAGATCCTGTGTTCTGTATACATGGCTCAAGTTTGATCAGGTTGTCCAGGATCACTGAATGGACTAAAATGTAATCTTTGGCCTTGTAACAAATCCCCCGAAGCATAGAAATAAACCTGCTGTATGTGGATTTTAAGTTTCCATGGATGTGACCAATTGTGGCAGTATTCGCAATGCCCTATTTGAGACCTTTTTTTTTTTTTCCTTACTGTGTTTATTGTAATGAAGTGGTTTCCAAGAATTTAAAACAAAAGATAAGGTCATAGTTTCATCAGTTAATCAAAGAGACGGAGGCTTTAATTTCCTAGCGGCGCCACAAAATTGTCCCTGGCTTCACTTGAGCTTTGAATGTCACTATAACACAACTTAGTCCCTTCAGGGGTTGTCTTGAAGTAATTTCCTCTGGACCCTTAACAGTGTCTGTTGTAATTTGGAAGAGGAGAGGGTGTGTCTCAGTCTGGACTAGTGTTACTAGAATTTGATGTGAATTTGATGTCTGTTACAGATTGCACTTCCTGCTCTTTCCCCAACCATGACAATGGGGACTGTGCAGCGCTGGGAGAAGAAGGTCGGAGAGAAGCTAAGTGAAGGAGATCTGCTAGCTGAGATTGAAACTGACAAGGCGACCATTGGTAAATCCAAAGTATATGAACACATCAATCACGGAGCATTTGCTCTGTGAGAACTAAAGGAAAAAATATAATCGCTCTTGCAGGAGCCCCCCCCCCCTTCAAATTTTTACTCTTTATGGAAAAACTGGTTTCAGTAGCTTTTAATACAAATTATGACCACAGGCCTTCCATGTGTTTGCATACAGGCTTTGAGGTGCAGGAGGAGGGATATTTGGCTAAAATCCTGGTGGCAGAGGGAACCCGGGATGTTCCCCTGGGAACGCCGCTCTGCATCATTGTAGAGAAAGAAAGCGACATTGCTGCCTTCAAGGATTATGTCGAAACGGGGGTTGTTGAGGTTGCCGCACCACCTCCAGCACCAGTGAGTCTTGCAAAAAACTTGTACTTTCAAATATGGCCTTTGTTTCAATTTTAAGAAGCCTTAAGAACACTGCTTATGTCGTAGGCTGCAGCACCAGCTGCTGCACCACCCAGTCCTGCTCCAGCAGCTGCTGCTGCCCCTGCAGCACCCAGGAAGGGTCGCCTGTTCGTCAGCCCGCTTGCCAAGAAACTCGCTGCTGAGAAAGGAATTGACCTGGCTCAAGTCAGGGGTAGGTAACCAAGGGGTGTGTGTGTGTGTGTGTGTGTGTGTGTGTGTGTGTGTGTGTGTGTGTGTTCGAAGTGAGCTGAATATTTGGTTTTTAAATACACTGACAGTTTTTGGGTGTTTGTGTTTGTTCAGGTTCTGGTCCTGATGGACGCGTCATCAAGACGGATGTTGAGAACTTTGTTCCACCAAAGGCTGCACCTGTAAGTGAAACTCATATTGTTGAGTCATACTAATACGCAGTCAATCCAATGAAATCATGTGTATAGTTATTTTTTATTTTTATTTTTTTAAATAATTTTAATTAATGGTTAATTTTTGTTTATACATATAATACTGTCAGTTTTCGTGTTGCCTGCTGAGAGGCTTCTTTTTAATCTTTTTTTTATTATATAATTTTTTTTTCAATACTTATGCCCAAACATGCATTTCTTGGTGTTTATACTCTGTAGCTCAGTTTGTTATATGTAATGCAAATTAAATCGCTTCCTCTGCAGGCTGCTGCTCCCACCCCAGCCGCGGCTCCAGCTGCTCCGGCATTTGCAGCAGCACCAACTGGCACCTTCACAGACATCCCTATCAGCAACATCCGCAAGGTGAGAGCTCCCACACACCTGCCTTTTGATGGTCCATTACGTTCTGTGATGACTTCCGCTGCTAGCAGCAGTGAGTTCATGAGAGGCTCCTTCTGTGCAGGGTCCTGTGCTGGTCTATTGAGAGCTTAGAGGCAAATGTCCTGAGGAGATTTCTGTGTAGCTCTGTTATCTCTGACCTGTGCTAACACATTTTGCCCCACAGGCAGGTACTCCATTTATCAAAACAGACTCAGCTAGCACACCTCATTCCTCTCCATGATGAATAATGGATCAAAGCTAAAGTGCATATATTTGTTTCTCCTGCAGGTCATCGCTCAGAGGTTGATGCAGTCCAAGCAAACCATCCCCCACTATTATTTGTCTGTAGATGTCAACATGGACCAAGTGCTTGAGCTTCGAAAAGAGCTCAATGCTGTGAGTTTTTGCGTCTTAATTGACATAACTAAGAAGGCTCTTTATTACTAAGCTAAGGCATTATTTCCAGTGTCTCAAACAACCTCGCCTTCTCTGCAGGAGGTGAAAGCCCAGAATATCAAGCTTAGTGTGAACGACTTCATCATCAAAGCTAGCGCTCTGGCCTGCCTGAAGGTTCCTGAATGCAACTCCTCCTGGATGGACACAGTCATTCGTCAGTGAGTAAAAGCTCATTAGGAGACACTTTGCCACATGGAGTTTGGTTCCTATAAACAGCAAACAGAAAACATGCTCTCCTGGCTGTGGAATTGCCCATCTTGCTTTGTATTCTTAGCAATTGCCTCTTTGGATCTAATGTTTTTAAATGAGTGCATGCATCAGTGTTTACATGCAGTTGGGGAAGATTAGTCCAGTAAGTAATTTAGATGATAAACCTTGTTAGTGAAAGCTGGACAGCCGAAAGCAACAATCACTGTTAGTGTAGACTGGCGTCTCTCACGCAGCAGCTGGGGCGTGGACAGCCACAAAAATATGCAGTGAAATTAAGTCGTTAACTTGATAAGTTGTAAAGAAAATAAGTTTTGACTTTTTTTTTTATTTTATATATATAAATTGTACCTAATGGACTGAAAAAATTAAAAGTTGGGGAGCATGACTTTTTAATCTCAAGCTTTGACAGTCTGAGAAGCACTGGTATGTCATTTTGTCTTCAGCGGAGTCTGGAGGGTAGGAAGATGGAAAAGGACATTATTTCTCAAACTTGAAATTGTTTCCTGTTTCCATGGTGTTTGATATACCTGAAGTCACTTGCACAGTAATCAGTTTCTTACGTTGCATTTGACTGAATTCTTCAGAAAAAAAGAGAACTGAACAGTGTTGGATTAGAATAAAAGTGGCTCCACAGTGTAGTGGTTTACACATGCCTAACAAGGAAAACATCCCGCGAGGAGACTCGCATCCGTGTGTGTGTGTGTGTGTGTGTGTGTGTGTGTGTGTGTGTGTGAGAAGAGGCGTGTGTGATTTTTTTTTTTTTTTTTTTTTTTTTTTTTTTTTTTTTTTTTTTTTTTTCTCTTCTCTCTCTCTAAATCTGCCAAATCAGAAAATGTGGAGCTTCCTGCTGTGGTGACCTTTTGTGAATAATGGGGCATCTGAAAGTAGCTTGTTGGATTAGAATAATGAGGTAATTTCTTAGAGATTAGTAGTTTCATAGTTGTACCAGTAGAGAGCGCTCAGAGTACGTCTCCCCTCGGTTTAGAAAGGGTCACATTGACGAGATTACTGTGCCATCATCAGTATTGACTTTATTTAAATTTTCCAGGAATCATGTGGTGGATGTGAGCGTGGCAGTGAGCACAGCCAGTGGCCTCATTACACCCATAGTGTTTAACGCCCACATCAAGGGACTAGCTGCCATCGGCTCAGATGTGACGGCTCTCGCTGCTAAAGCGAGAGAAGGCAAACTGCAGCCTCATGAGTTCCAGGTAAGGCACGTCCCCCACCCTAAATTCTATGAGTGAATGATGATTTTCTATTTAATGGTCATTCTCAAACAGAATTTTCCTTTCCCATTCAGGGAGGTACATTCACAATCTCCAACTTGGGGATGTTTGGCATCAAGAATTTCTCAGCGATAATCAACCCTCCTCAGGCTTGCATCCTGGCTGTCGGAGGCTCTGAGAAACGACTCATGCCAGCTGACAATGAAAAAGGGTCGGTGTCACGACAACAGTGTATTAACAAGGTGGACATGGGTGTAGTTTTAAGCTCCTGTCTAACACAGTGTGTCTTTGTAGGTTCGACGTAGCCAGCATGATGTCTGTGACGCTGAGCTGTGACCACCGGGTGGTGGACGGGGCGGTCGGCGCTCAGTGGCTCGCAGAGTTCCGCAAGTTCCTGGAGAAACCAGTCACCATGCTGTTGTGATGAGACTGTACTGCCATTAAACTACAGCATCAGGCAGAGGCTTCTCACTGAAGTGATCTGATTGGTCTAAACTGGTCTGGATCCTCCTGTGATTGGCTGCCCTGGCACCAGGTCACTCCCTGTTACCCTGAAGGGGAAGAGGCAAAACTCACTCCGCTTGTCTGTCTTGCTTTCTTTCCTATTGATCTGTCTCCCCTCTTGCGCTTTCTCACTTATACTCTATTTATTGTGGCCCCATCTCACATGAGACCAGAATTAGGTATAATTTACCCCAGAAGAGAAGCTGGCTCGGTCACTGTAAAGGGAAGTGTTACATGTCAAAGCAGAGAGCAAACTTGTCCCGTAAATCCGTGTGTGTATTTCTGCAAACAGCCTTCTGAGAATATGTGAACGTGATAAACAGGAAATATTTTGTGGCGCTAAATGTAGAGGTGCACACAGACCCACACACCTACACCTGTCCCTGTTCAGTGACCCCCCCCCCCCAAAAAAAAAACACAAAATTGAACAGTTTTTTTCCCCCCTGTAGGCTGAGTTGATGCTACAGTATGTATATTCTTCACTGTGGATGAGCGCAGTGTTGTGTGTATGTATATGGTGGTGAGATGTTTGGTCGAGATAACAAGGCTCTTGGAGACCTCGCCAAATAATTTATTAACTTAATAGCTCTGAATAATAGCTGTTCTTACAGGAAACATCGAACGGTTTTGCCAACTCTCTTCAGTGGGGATGTTTTATTTTCTAGTCTCAGAAACATTCTGTATTTCACAGCTGGAACGCACAAAACTGGTGCTGGATGTTATTTGTAATTTGAATAAACTGGGAGAAGTTAACCGTGTGCCCTGAGTTTATTGGTTTAAGTTATTAGTAGACTTGATGTAAGGGCGTACTCACGTTGGGTGGTGTGTACATGACTCCGTGTGTGTGTGTGTGTGTGTGTGAGAGAGTGAGACTCTGGTGCGATTCAGTAGGGCTCAGGCATTGGTTTGATTGTTAACCCCACCCAAACCAAGCAAAGGGATCCTCAATGACCGCTGCCTCTAAAGCACAACTCAAAATCACTGCTAAATAATGAATCTGCAAGACCAGTGAGTAGACTGTCACAAGCATGTTAGTAAAACATGAACTGAAGTGTGTGTGTGTGTGTGTGTGTATTGGAGGTGGTGAGAGTTAGCAGTTACAATGGTGCTTCCAGATTGGGATAAAGAAAAGTCAGAACTACAAAGCCTGGTGTGAGTACACCCTAAGAGTACAAATAAAAGTGGTAAAGAAAGCAAAGTTTTGAAAATGTGTAAAAAATGAACGAGGTTGATCATGTTTTTGCCCAGTATCATGGTCAGCAGTCACTGCTGCTTCATCTAGACCTATAAGCAACTAATAAAATGCTCAGCATCTAAAAATGGGCTCAGACTCCATTATTAACATTTAGTAGTTCTTGATATGATCTACAAAACTAGTTTCCACACAAATACAGTTTGTCCTTTTTAGCATATCAGTGATGCAGATGGATGGCAAATCAAAGAAAAACCTGAATGACTCCTACAGTGAGTGGAGCTGGTGGCCGTGTGTTTGTGGGGGAATCGCTCCAAATCTGTGCCAATGATCATGTTCCCAATGATCAGCCTCATCCTTTATCCCAGTGGAAGTGCCCCATCTGAAGAGCTCACTGAAGAGTTTGAGTCATAATGCGTCAAAATCCCAACCGAACTGAAAATCTGTAGGAATTTTTTTTTTCTCATTGGTACTCTCCGCCACCATCATCAAAATAAAATGAATATCTTTCAGAGCAACGTTTGATCCCTCCAGCTGTCACACAGACATGGAGATGTCAAAGGGTTTTTTTTTCTTTCTTTTTACAAACCAACATTATAAGAAAAATACTGACATATTAAAAGGTCATAGTTGCTTTGCTGCGCCATCTCAAGAAGCCCGTTTGGTTAAATCTGGCTTGTAATTACCACCATTGTTTCCAATTTTTATGTCTTTAACATCTTCACTTCCCAGCTCTGTTTTCTTTTTAACAAACACCAGAAAAACTGTTTGAAAGTCCATTTAGTTTCTAGGGCACAGTTAGAAATTTCTCCGTGAACGTTAACATCAAATACTCCGTAAATGGTCGTAGTGCTCCTACACGTGAAAGCATTTACTTATGTTCCCATATGAGTTTCATAAACATGGCAACAGTTTATAAATTTAGATGATCATTGAAGAACTTGCCCGGCAGATCGACTTAGGCGAGTCATTGCTAACTTAACACATTCCATGTAAATACATCAAAGAGGAGCTCTGATGGCTTTTTGTTTTGCCCATAGGTCATAACTGGAGGACGTCGTCATCTGATGACTCTTCTAGCATCAAAAACGCCTTTGAATATTTCTTTGCACCATATTAATAATATTTCCTTGATCCTTTACACTTTTAACCTTCACACTAATTTCAAGTCTATAAAACATGGTAAAAATGAACCATTACTTTTCCTCGAGCTTATTCCTCCAACGCTCCAGGCTGGAGCCTTTCTGTGTGGAGTTTGCAGGTTCTCCCTACATCTGTGTGGGTTCTCTCCAGGAACTCTTGGGTACTCTGTCCTCCCAAAGACATACATAGGGTGATTCTAAATTAGCCAGACTGGGTACACCCTATGTTGGCTGGGATACACTCCAGCCCCCTCTGAGGCCGTGTATTGGATAAGCGGATGAAGATGGATGGATGGAGGGATTTTTCAGTCCAGCAAAGATGAAACATCTTTAAATGGAAAAAAAAAAGGTCCTGTATTTGGAAAACAGTCACTCTCGTGAGTGCAAGATGTGGCTTACCTCGTGATGAACACACGCACACTGTAGCTTATATTGCCCTCAACATAATTTCTACAGAGCAGCTGCAGTTTTCTTCATGCTGCACTAACTAATTAGACTACAAGCTCACCCTGTAGGTACCACTGCAGGAACAGCTAATAGGACCAGAAAAATTCCTTCTCCAGTCACTTACCTGACAACTTAATTAGAGAACATTTTCCCAGCTGACAATGGGGCAGAGAGTGAGAATAAGAGGGTGGGGTTGATTGCATCACTCATTATATTAATCACGCATGCCTGGGTTTTTTGGCCACCAGCTTGCAGACTGCAGGGAGAGATGACTGCCTCTCTGTCTTCCCTAACAGCTATGGGTGCTACAGGAAGATGGATGTTCTGGACCGTGTGTGTGTGTTTCATCGCTCAGGAGAACGGTGAGTAGGCCTGTCTCAAGAAATTTTTTTTAAATATAACTGCTTTAGTGCTTTGCAACAGCTTCAAGTGTTTGAAGGATTTGCAAAGTTTCACAAACATTTGCTGCTGTTCTGTGATTCTTTGCATAGATATTGATAAGAAAGAATAACTGCACATTAATTTCAGAGGAATCCCACTCTAGTGTAAAAAGACACATGGCATGACTTACCTAAAGCCTCATGAGTATGTGGAGAGAAGCATTCAGAGTTTAACTGCAAAGTTGGAAGTATTTTCCAGACAGAAATGCCAGATTGTGGGCGACCTCTGGATGCACTCATGCACACTGTACACTTTATATACATGCACAAATTCACCAAACGAGATGAGCTTTATTTAGCGCGAGCTAAGGGGTTTTGTTCATGTACTGCTGTTATTAATCAAATGTCTCTAAAAAGTGACCTTTTAATATTAATACAATACAGTATGTTTGACATTTTGAGTCTTAATGAAAGTCTCTCTTAAGGGCAGCTCTTTCAAAGCTTGTGATCTGTGTAGAAGCAACGCGGAGAAATGACCAAACGCATCCCAGTGAAGTGGCCTGTTGTTCTTCTCGTCCTGTGATGGATCTGGCTCAACCTCAGAGCTGTCAAGTTTAATTAACAACTACTATGCGCGCTCAATTCCCACGCACACAAAGGGCCTGGGGATGACATAGAGGAGGAGGGAGGAAGTTCATTATTGCAGTAATGAAGGGGAGAGGGAGGGCTGGCGCAGTCTGCACGTCAGCAGGAAAAGGAGCGAAGTTGGAAGCAGACTGTTAATGATCAAACCAGAAGAAATACCTGCGTGATGCCACAGGCACGGCTTGTCTCGTTTTAATGATTTCTTTTCTTCCAGCTGCGCTCAGGGTAGTCATGAGAGAATCCAGTCTGGAGGTGGTTCGAGGGGATTTCGTTGTCCTGCCCTGCTCCTTCTACACCTCCACCTCAGCCCGCCTCTCCAGACTCAACATCATCTGGACTCTGACTCCTATCTCAAGTCCAGAATCCCCAATACAGGTGTGACGATACTTCTGTCAGGGTGATGCAAACGGATGACATGTTTTAGATAAATAAAAAATTTAAATATCCTCGGCGTGTTTTTCAATGACTCCCAGGTGATCGTGTACGACCATGGACAGGTGATTGAAGACCCCTCCCTCATTGGGCGGGTGGGTTTCACAGGTGACATTTTCTACTTTCATCTCTATAGATATAATTCAAGACTGAAGGCAGACAAAAACAGGATTATTTCATGTAAACCTCGTGCAGGTCTTCCCTTGAGTGCAGATATCATGCTGAACGACACACGAGTATCAGATGCCGGCATTTACCGCTGCATGGTCAACAACCCACCGGAGATTACAGATCCCGGCATAGGAGAGCTGCTGCTCAGCGTTCTGGGTAAGTTGTTCTGAGTGAAGCAGCTGGCAGAAGCACACACACATTTAAGGCAGACATTACGACCATTTAACACAGCAGAAATTAATGATGCGTTTGTCTCTCTCGCTCTTTTTTAGTCTGATCATAATATTTGCTGCTTTCCAAACCAAATATGCCCCAAATGCTGTGGACCTATTTGTAGTGCAAACAGAGAGCTGCCAGACAGGTTAGGTTGATTCAAACATTTACAACCAAGCCGACAGCCATCGCGGTGCTGCTGGTCGGCCAGTTGTTTAGTTCAGACTGATACAATTTCCTAGTTACAATCAGGAGGCCTAGAGGAGACTTCCTAATGACTTTGGTGGCTCTCTGACTTTTCCTTCGCTGACCAAGCTGTTGGGTAGATTTCTGCAATATTTGGTAACACACATTCGTGCTGCTCTCAGGGTGAATTCTCTTATCTTTGGCGACGAATTGAGTTAGCATCTAGTGTGCATGGGCAGGTATTGATTTGGTTTATAAAGGTTTGTCTATAGTACATCCTGTGGTTCCCATCCTTTTGGGACCAAGGACTGGCTCGTGTGCTCAGCAGAATGCCATTGTAACTAAACTGTAACCCATATGCTAGAGCGTGACCAATACAGAGGCTAATATTAACTACTTGTGGATATATCTGTTTTGATGTTTATAATGGCCTATAAATGAAAAATTTAAAAAGTAAGGAAAAGATTGGAGAAACACCCTTCAACCATGTTATGAGCGTTGAGATAGTTTGTCCACCAGAGGATACACTGGCAACACACATACAGTATCTGGAACACCAAAAACACAACAACCAGCTGATCCGAGCAGTATGGAAGCTTGTTTCTGCCACGGAAAACCTTTTATTTATTTATTTATTTATTTGCCAGGCAGAGCTGGCTCAAAATTCTGAGTAAGTAAAAATTTTGAGATTCCTAGCCTGAAAAATTGTGTCATAGATGGCTAAAAAAATTCATTTTGCATTGGCACAAAGGAGCCTCAGCGTAAGTGAGTAATCCACAACTTGTTGTAGGAATAACAAAGATTATTTTTAAAGAGCATTGTCATATCATCTTAAAAAGGATAAATAACCAAACATAACAAATGTTAGAAAAATCTGTTTATCTGTGCTGCTCAATGAAAACAAATATATCGGCCGATATATGGGATTTTTATATCATCAAATATCGGTATCGATATTGGTCTTAATACTCCTATATCATTCAGGCTCTACTAAATAATTTATGTGTGATATGTCTCAGTCACAGAGGAGATTCTATCAGCCCCAGAATAAAAGACAAAATCTGATTGATGAAATTATGTTGCAGATCTCTTGGTAATGGATAGCTGACACCTGCAGGTCCCTTGGCCCTGCTTTTAGTACTACTTTAGTACTACATCACGACCACAAAAATATATGTCATATGGTATTAGCTGTAGCACTGAGTGAGGGCACTGATAATGTGACAGAGTGATAACCCAAAATTGATAAATCCATTTATCCAAGATGGAAATTTACTGATTAAATCTGATCTGGTGTGAACTATGTGTCTTTCTCATGGCCTGTTGTTGGTGAGCCAGACAGTTCAAATTTTACAGACCATATTTCCAGTCAGCTTTGCCTCTAAAAGCCACTGACTTAAATGTTCACACACGTGTGTCTTAGTTTGTATTACATGCTTTAAGAAATTCATCTGTGGGTCATCTGTAGTGCCGCCTTCACTGCCTGTGTGCCAGTGGGATGGAGACATCGATATGGGAGGAAGCGTCAAGCTGTCCTGCTTGGTGGCGGAGGGCAGCCCCACTCCAGAGATCCGCTGGGATAAACTGAATCCAGATGAAATCTCACTTCCCATCAACATGGAGGGTCAGTGCCACACACACACACACACGCAGGTTGTTGGTCTGTTGCAGGGTTCACATGTGTTTGTCTTAAATTTAAAGGACCCTTGAACAAAATCAAAGTCTTGTGTTGATGTTGTTAATGATTTCTTAAAGACAAAAAGTGTTCGTTAAATCATCCTAAAGTGATGTGCAGAAAATATTTGACTTTAATAGTGCAAGTAAAATATGTTGCCTATTATCATTGACTCCATTAAAGCACAATACGTAAGACTTCGGGCTATGATAAGCAGATTCATTGCCCATTAAAAAGTATTTAACCACTTGGTGACTTTTTCACTGAAGGCAAAACACACACACACACACACACGCACACACACACACACACACACACACGAGTCTACTGTATCAGAAAGGAGGGATATTAAAATCATAACTGTTTTAAAATGAAAGCATATATGGGACTTTTTAAATTGAAGAAAAAAATTAGCATTGACCCCATTCATAAAAAGAATGTGTTTTACTTTTAGTCTCCACTAAAGTAAAAAAAAAAGAAAAAAAAAAGGCTGTTGTGTTTCAGAGGGGAAAAAGATTAAAAAATCTCATTCAGTTTTTTCCCACAGAAAAAAAAAAGTTACTCAGCATGAGACTTGTGAAAGGACAGGTGACTGCCAGGAAAGTCTGGTGGACGGCCGGGAAAGACCAGCTGACAGCGGGAAAGACCGCAACTGGAGTGGGCGGCTAGTCACCCTACCCACTAGCATCCTGGAAGGACCAGAATGCATCCTCATTGACTACGAAGCAACATATAGTACAACAGCCCGAAGGCCCCCCGAGAGGCGGGATGAAAGAGGGGTCTAATAGGACGGATCAAACGGTAACGACTATAGGAATGAACGACAAGGAAAAAATCCTCCGAAAGTGTACATGCGGATGGGAAAAGATGACATCCCTTAGGGGCTTACGCATCCATCAGGGTTTGAAGAAGTGCAGAAGGCAGGCTGAACAGCGACCCCGCTCTGCTCAAGCAGGTCAGACGGGAGGGTCCCAAAGCCAGGTCTGTAACCACAGAGCTGCAGGACCCAAGGTCACGGAGATGTCT
>JAVDPK010001612.1:799220-815487 GCA_034780415.1 Cichlasoma orientale | reverse complement strand
AATTAATGGCACTGGTGGAGGTGCAACAGGCTTAAATGCCAAGGCAGGAAGTAACAGCTTACCTGTATAATGATCTGTGGCTCAGGTCCAGGTGGGGCACAAAGGATCTTTCATCAAAGATCTTGATTTTTTTTTCTTCATTTTCTTTTAATGAGCTTTTGTATATAAATGGCTTAGGGGAAAGAAATGTCATTATCACTGTGTTTATCCCACTAATGCATGTCATTAACTGTTTGTCTAGTCTCTCCCGCTTAGTCCCGTTTGCTGTCTGCTGGTTTCTAAAAGCTTCCCTTTACTCACCCCCAAACTGGTCGGAGCAGATGGCTTCTCCTTCCTGAGCCTGGTTCTGCTGGAGGTCTCTTCCTGTTAATAGGGACTCCTTCTCACCCATATTGTTTCCAAGTGCTTCCCCACAGGGCATCATCAGATCGCTGGGCTTCTCTCCCTGATGCTGTAGGGTTTATACCTTGTATATGTAAAGTTCCTTAAGATGACTGTTGTTGTAAACTGGTGCTATATACAGTGGGGGAAATAATTATTTGATCCCCTGGAGTGGCCTAGCCAGTCTCCAGACCTCAGTCCTGTAGAAAATCTGTGGAGAGAGCTGAAGCTTTGAGGTGGCAGCCAAGAAACCTAAAAGATTTAGAGTTTCTGTAAAGAGGAGTGGGCCAAGATCCCTCCTGAGATGTGCAAATCATTTTTTTCTGGATTTTTGTTGATATTCTGTCTCTCTCCATTAAAATGAAACCACATTAACATTTAGAGACTGTTCATTTCTTTGGAAGTGAGCAAACTACATAAAGCTGAAGCTGAAGGGAGAGAAGCTCAGTTGATCCACTTCAGATGGTGGATGAAATGAACCGAAGCAAAGTATATGATAAATAAGGATTATTTTGAACTGTGAATCAAGCAAAGCTACTCTAGCAGGGTAATAATATATTATAAAATAAGCTGAACATATATTATGCATGTGATTTGTAAGCAGGCACTGCCACGGTCACACTCTTCATTTCATTAACGTGAATGTGTCTCCTCTCTAAGGTGACATGTCAGGCTCCGTTCAGATTGTCAACGTGTCCTCTCAGACCTCCGGCCTGTACCGCTGCTCTGCCACCAACGCCCTGGGAACAGAGAACTGCTACGTCAACTTGTCCATCTACAGCAGTGAGTTCCTCTTTGTGCACCCATAATCCTCTCTGCTAGTCTTAATGCCCTATGATTAAAAACTCTTGTATTTCTGCCCAGCCCCAAACAGTCCCTCAGGTGTGTTGCAAGGCGTGCTGCTGACCTTGTCCATGAGCCTGGTGTTGCTGGCTTTGCTGGTGCTCGCTCTGTGGCTCCATCACACAGGGCAGGATGGGAGGTGGCGAAAGGGGAAAGAAGAAGAGGATGAGTTTTATAACGAGATACGGTATACACCGTCTCTCATGAAGCGCTCTTTTGTTTGAGTTCTCAAAGACTTTCAGGACTTTTTAAATTGATCTAGATAAAGGATGTTTGCAGCCCAGACGAGTGCTCCCTGAATGCTGCTGCACAGCATCGCAAATTTTGAAATAAATGCTCTGAGAGCTGTGGTTGGAATTCATCTGGTATATGTTTATTTGTACCTCAAAACCAGCTTTTAAAAGTAACCATTAATGTTTAGAAGAAATGCAATCAAAGAGAAGCCACCATCTTTCACATTACTAACCTACCCTTATATAGAAAATGCTTATTCTCAAGTTCGAATGTGTCACAGCTCTGAAAGCACCTTGGGTCTCTTTTGGCCAATCAAAGACGAACAGAGCCTTCAAAGAAGTACCGAAACGGTCCTCACCTCTTTATGTCCGCACACTGCAGAAGGTGGAGTTCACCATGGCTCCATCAATGTTAAAGATATATCAGTATCACTTTAATTAGCACTGGACGATCACAAACCTGAATGTTGCCGCGAATACTCGAACTCAGGAGTTCCCCTTTAGTGTAGCTTCAAAGGTTGAAGGCATTTTTTTTAATCTGTGGGGGGGAGCCAGACTTGCAGTTTTACTGTGTTTCAGTCTCAATTCTGAGCTCTTACCTGACCTCCTCTGCTTTGTATGGACCTCACAGAAACAAGAATGGAATCAATCTACTCATCTAACAGATAAGCAGATTTCTCCAAAATCTTAAAGTACTTGAGGTGAGAATGCCGATGCACATTATCAGAGCTGATATGTATTTTTTTTCCCACTGGCAAATGTCTTTGGGTTGTTGGTCCAACTGCTCCTCATAAATCTCTTGAGGGAAATTTTTCAGTATACTGACATTATAATGCTTTTTTGACTTTTTTTTTTTTTAAATGAAGGGGGACATTATGACCACGTTTCTCATTTGATCAGATACTAAAATTGTGACTAACGTTTGGTTCCCACCGTTTAAATTCATTCACTCGCTACTAGATATAGATTTAAATGCAAGTTTGGAACTGGTCTGGTAAGTGAACGCATCAAACTACAAACTGGTGATTCCCCCTAATTATTTACACCTATTTTTTTCATACTGTCAAAATGTGGAACATGCTTATTATTATGTAATGTTGCTAAACCATGAGGAAGACCAACCAGTGGTAGCAGTGTTCGATTCAACAAGGTGCTGAAAGCATTCCTCATTCCGCTTCACGCTGACGTGACAGCATCACAGTTGCTGGAGGTTTGTTCACTGCGCAGCCATGATGTGAATCTGTTGCACCACATCCCAGAGGTGCTCTACTGGACTGAGAGCTGGTGATTGTGGAGCTTTGTGGCAGTGTGGTATCCTGCTGGAAGCACTGTGGTCATAAAGGGATGGACATGCTCAGCAACAGTGCTCAGTTGGTAAATAAGGGGCCCAAAGTGTGCCAAGAAAATATCCCCCACACTATTACTGCACCACCACAACCACCCTGAACTGTTGATACAAAGCCGGATGGAGTCATGCTTTCAGGTTCATCATATTTGTTCTCCTCTGACATCAGTAAGGATCCGGAGAACTGCCGCTCACTGGATACTTTCTCTTTTTTCTTTGTAAACCCTGGAGATGGTTGTGTGGGAAAATCCCAGCAGATCAGCAGTTTCTGAAATACTCAGGTCAGCCTGTCTGGCATCATCATGCTACATGATTGGCCAATTAGACATTAGTGTTAACAAGCAGTTAAACAGGTGAACCTAATAAAGTGGACAGGTGAGTGTACAGGTAACAAAGTAAACAGAGTGCCTGCTTAGTGGTGCTGATGTTATTACTGTAGCATAAGGCTTTATGCTGCCGCTGGATTTGTCCAGCCCACTGCCTCTATATCATTAAATTAAGAATACACTTCCCTTAAACAACTAGGGCAAGGATTCAAGTTTCTACAGACAAAAAAGAAAAAAAAAAAACACAAAACAAAACACTGTAACCAACAGGACAAAGTAATGGAAAATAAAATCACACGCACACACACACACACAGCAGCTGATTTGCAAACAAGGACACAAAAACCTTTAATTTAAATAGGAGGGGAAAAAAAATCACATAAAAAACTGTACAGAACATTGAACATTGACTTAAAGTTCTTAAATAAAAGACCCCCTCCAAAAGTAACTAAAATAAAACTATAAAGTGGGGTGGTGTATGATACATTTTGTGCAAAAGAAGTATTAAATGATTCTTCCCAAACTGCACATCTCGGTGTGAAGAGCGTCTCTCCCCACTCAGCCGTCCCCTTCTACAGGTAAACACAAGAGTCCCTCCCCTAAACCTCAGCATAGTGTCTTTGATGTAAAAGAACCCAAAATCCAATAATAAAATAGATTTATATTTTAAATATATTTATATACCAAACATGCTGTACAGAATTTCAGAGATTAGGAAATCCCTTTTTTTTGGACACTCACACCTGTCCGTTAAACTTGTGCTTTCCCGACTCCCACTAAACGGAAAAAAACAAAAGAAAAAACAGTCGAGCTCCCTGTTGCTTTGGATATAAAATAAATGAGAAAAGAAAAACAGACAAAGCACTGATCAGAAAGTCTCTGTTTTTCCTGAGTTGTGGGAGTTTCTAATGCATTTTGAGATGATGCCCACACACTTTTACCTGTCTTTGCTTCGTCACAGCTGACTGAAGGAAAAATAGGGGGGAGGGGGCATTATCGCGCAAGAAGCTTAAAGTGGTGGAAAAAACTGCTGCAACGTTTAAAAAAAAAATGGCTTTAACAGCATGCAAAACTGAGTCAAAGGGAGCATCTTTTGCCATGCCTGCTCGCCCTGTCAATTTTCTCCCTTTGGACAAAAAGTCTTCCTGCAGAAGAAGTTAATTTCTTTCCCGTATACACCCTGAGAACACTGGCCTCCTTTCAAGTTTCCAGCAGGGGTGGGGTGGGGGGGACACTTGTTAGAAATTATTTGGTGAGAAAAGTAGCACATGCTATGGCACGAAGTTATTTCCGAATCCTTTACCCACTGCAAACAGCCGGGTACTGTCAGGGACAAAGCCAGTGGACCTGGGGAAACATCTGGGGCTGAAATTTTAATAGGACTGCAAATTTTTTTTTGTTGTATTTTATGTTTTATGAAACTCTCAATCAGTGTTTTCGTTGCTTTTCACAGTGGTCAAACAAAAAGAGAGGAGTGGGAAAGAAACCATGTAAAGCGACTTCTCTGAAACACTTCCAGTTATGTTCCACACTTAAAATGTTTTTTTTTAAAAAAAAAGGGCCATTGGTGAGATGATACAAATGTGATGATACCAAACAAACTGAGGGAGGGGGTGGGAGGGTTGACAGAAGGCAAATATCCAATTCAATATATCAGCACACCATACAGACAAACCCCGTTAAAGATATCTGTAAGACAATATTAATCAAATAAATATTCCACCTTTGCGTTCAGTATTTATTCAGCTTTGTTTATTTCCAACTAAAACGCTGGATTAAACTGTTGTAGAAACAGCAGTAGTAGTGAGTATTATAGTAGTAGTAGCAGGAGATGCAGAAGCAGTAGTACAGTAACAGAAGGGGCCAGACTGCAGGCAAAGAACACACTAGGGATACGCTGATGTATCAGCCAATCAGATGGCCAATTTACCAATGCCAGTGGCTGATGGTTTTCGGTAGTGTCACATCAACAGTGAGATGGAGAGAAGGGATACAAAAAAAAAAAAAAAAAAAATCATAATGAAGATTTCTTTGTTTCCCTGGTGCAAAAAGAAAATAAGTAACCAAACCAAAAAAAATAAAAAAATTTATATATATATATATATATGGGTATGAGCTAAATTGTTATTTTAGACATCAGGGCATCCCTAGAAAGCACAGCTCTCTACACAAAGCAGCCTGGCTCCCTGCTATTCAGAAAGCCATGAGCTGATTGGATCTGATCAGGGAGGACATTAGTGATCAGTTATCCAAAGAAAACAAACTCAGTGCATGTTCGACACTGAGGGACTTGTGAAGATTCAAGTAAAAACATAAGACAAAACCAAAAAAAGACATTCCACTCACCAAAGCAAAAAAAGCAAAAAAAAAAGGGATTTTTAAAAAATTCCTTACACTCCCAGTTTGTGATTTTGTCAAGATCACAATGTTTTCACAGATTTGACTCGCCCTCTGTTTGATCCTGATTAATGGAAACCAGCTCTGTCTGAAGTTCCCCAGGTTGCTAGTTAGATACAGGACTCCAGGATGTCCAAGCCTAAACTAGCAGTAAAAGCACCACGTCAGCTGGGGCGGAAGGGAGTTTGTTTTTGTTTCCTGATACTTGCTCCGAGACACAACTGTTGATGTTGTCAGGCACCTCTGCAGAAAACGGGCCAGAGAACAACGATGATGTTTTTGTTTTCTTTTTCTGCTTCCTTGTATAATATGTGTTTTGTGCAGGGGAAAAGAAGTGGAGGCTCCTGAAATGAGTCAATATGTCCTGTGAAACATTGTTTGATGCAAAACTGTCCAGTGAGGATGGTTACATGTGGGGAAAACAAAACAAGGCGTATCACGGTCTCCACGCATCCTTCACTTGCACGTATAGCAACGTTCTGATCAGTTTTTAAAAAAAATATTTTGGACTGGTTATGAAAAAACAAAAACAACAACAAAAAAAAAACCCCAAATGCTGCTGCAGATGTTAAGTTAGAGGCAGTCCTCTATTCTCCAGTATAGAAAAATAAACAATCCTCAAGCAAAATATCCGTTATAATTGCACTGGCCTGTCTGATCCGTCACTACTTTTACAACCAAACAGTTGTCTGTAGAGACACCGAGCGCTCAGTATGAAAAAAAAAAAGTTAATAACTTACGAGTTGTAATGAAAACTGACTTTGGAATAAACAGGTTGGCTAAAATAATTTCATGGTCTGACGTGCATCAGCTAAGCATGCTATCAGATGGTTATCTCTTTTGACTAACAAGGAGAGGAGTGATGTGTATATACCCAGATCCACCCTGGATTCAGAGGGCCATCAGAAGACTTCCAAACTGTGGCTGCACTGAGTTAGTTCAACAAGAGTTGATGGAATGAGTCCCGAAGGCTGGAATGAGTCCGGACTGGATGCGCCAGGCCCGGTCCACATTCTACTGCGGTGTGCTTTCACTGTAGAAACTGTCACTAGTGCAGACTCAGCGCAGGTGATCAAGTAAAGGCAGCTCTGTGGATTCCTCTCTGGGAGTGGGAGGGTCCCCTGGAGAGAGCGGGGATGGATCTGTCGACTGAGTGGCTCCCAGAGGATCTTGTGTTGGACTGGCCTCTTGTAGGGGTGCAGCAGGAGCAGGCTGGAATAGACAGGTTAATAAGAGGCAGGTGATTTGGGAGTTTATAAACAGCAAGCCCAATCAGGCAGGCAAAGAAAAGCCCACCTACTGCTGCATACGCACAGCTGAACAAAACAAAATGACTCAACATGTTGTCACAATCTGCAGCATTGAGGTCCAAACAAAAGCAAATCAAGTCAAGAGTTATTCACACAGGTGCAGAGAGGACGTGCCGCTGAGGATTCTGGATCATAATCTGACAAAGCGTGCCATATTTATAACCCACTTCCTGTTTGAGTTACTGAAACATAACAAATCACTCACTGCTCAGACAAAGTAGCCACTCTACAAAAATATTAAAGGGTTTCAGATATAAAACACAAATGTGAACAGTCTCCATACCTGTGTGCGTATGGTCTGTAATGGTGCTCCTTCCCCCTCCGCTGCAGCTGGTCCATTAAAGCCCTTCCTCCCTGAAAAACTCCACTTGCTAAAGTGGCTCTCATAGTGTAGTCCGCTGCCCTGGCCAAGGCCAGCCCGCTGGCCTGCTCGGTGCCCCGAGTTCTCCAGGAGACTTGCCGGGCAGAAGCGCTCTGGGCCCGGCAGAGGTGGAGGAGCCACTGAACTGCTGAAGGAGAGCTGGGAGCTGGACAGCTGCTGACCCAGGAGACCCTGGATGGAGGATGTACGCTGCAGGGATGAGAGAAGTCCTGCCTCCATTCTGCCCTCTGATTGGCTGAGCAGAGCTAATGGGAGACGTTGAGGGTGGTGAGGCCAGCTCTGGGTTGGACCTACAGGGTTGTCTGTGCCTGAAGTGTAAGAAAATGTATTTCACTTTTAATTTATTAAAAAATAAATAAATAAATCCACACACAGAAAAGACGTGAATTGTTTTAGTTGATCTTCATATGACCAGATCATGCTAACTAAACCACCTCCTGTTTCTGTTCTTACCCATAGAGGGCTGGACAGTGGTGATGTGTGGCTGTGGAAGGCCGGAGGCTGGTGTACTCTGGGTGGTGTGAACAACTGGGTTGGTGGAGATGGAGGTGGAGCCGCCTCCACAATCTGAATCTTCAATGTTTCCTCCACTGTTGCAGCCAGCTCCGCACCCTTTCTGTAACCTGCATACATTACAGCTAAGGTTAACCTCTCTGAAGGCCTTGTGTGTGCATTTATAAAGAATAAAAAATAAGTACCTGTCCCAGCTACTGATGAGCCAGGTGTAAATGTTGTGTGGGCTGACTGGACCTCCCCACACAGAGCGGAGCTGGCTGTGTTCCCCAGCATACGAGGTCGTGAGGGGGGACACGTAGATAGGGTAGCCGATGGGCTGGTCGCATGATGAGTTAATCATATTCCTCAGGGCCTGTTTGGCATTTTGAATGCTTCCTCGTTCTGGGTTACGGTTGCGCAGAAAAACCAGCTCCTGTTGCTGCCCCGCCCACAGCCCACGCACACACTCTCTGTTCACCTGTAGCGGGCAGCAAAAAGAGAGATAAGGCTCTGACATATCACGCGAATAATAAATAACTCCGAGACAAAGTGCTAAACAAACAGCTGTGACCTTGATAACTCTGAAGCTGAGGAATCTCTTGTTAAGCATGATGATCTTGTACTCGTCGCTGCCATCATCCATGATGTGGCGCAGTGCTAGGAGCGAAGGCATGTTTGCTAGAATAGCGCTTCGCCACACGGGGTCACCCTCGTGCGATATCAACATCTTCTCTTCGTTGGCAGTGATTGCGTCATACAGAACCATAGGATCCTCATACTCATCTGGAGATGTAAAGTGGTCCTGAAAGAAACAGATTATACAAACAGTCTCACTTCAAGATCTAAAAGAGTAAATATTGGCACCACAGGACTAGTTTTCTTTCTCTGGTACCTGGTGGAGTTTGAGTGACATCCGTACGCCCGGTGCTACGACCCGATTCAGCAGGTCCATATCTGCAAACACCCATTCGTCTCGGGGAGATGTGATGCGGAAGTCTCCCTTGAAGAGTGCATGAAGGCCATAGAGAAATGGTTCCAAGCTGTTGAACAAACAAAACAACAATAAATCTGGCTCATTCTTAGCATATATATGAATGGCCTCAGCAGCAGTGACAGACATGGTTGTGTGGCCTGGTGGATTTACCTTGCTGACATGCTGTGTGACGCCGTGCCCAAGGCTCTTCTTCCCAGAATACACAGGCCAAAACAGAGGTTGACAAGTGGAGAATCTCTTTCGCAAGTCACCGGCTAAAACACAGTGAAGCGCAAATAAATTGTACAATATTGTACATTTAATCCCTTCTGTTTAGCTTTCTTAGCTTTTTCTTTTGTTTTGTTAATAATGAAGAAAAGTGCCCAAATAATGGCAATAAAATGGAAGATACTAATTTTTAGTATATATTATAATTTTAGTATTAATTATCAGTAACATTGGAAAATAAACAAAAAACAGCTCTCACCATGGTTTAGAAAAAAGGCAATCCCTAAATGCAACCAAATAGCATCTTTTTGTGCAAATGAGAGCAGGATATATTTAGTTATGAATCAGAGACAATGATCAAAGTATGTGTAATATGAGGGAAGAAGACTAGAAAAACAACCCACTCATGTGAGATTCTAGTTTAAATGCTGTGGGTCTTACTGTTTGGCGCCTGCTGTTACAGTACTGAATCCAGTCCAGGTAAACTATGCAGAATGAGGAGGGGGTGATGCCAGAGGCTCTGTGGTCATAGTCCTCGTCAATGTTCAAGTTGAAGGTGGGGTCACTGTCTACGTAGTTTGGCCCGAGACAAGGTCGTAAAGCCTCCTGAATTGTCTCATTAGTCAGCCACTCTTCCAGTTTAGAGGATCGACTCACATAGTAGATGATGCTCTGTTAGAAGCAACAAAAACACAATCTAAAAGATCAGTCAGCCCAGGGAGGCACTTTAAATTCACATGAAGGGTTACAAGTATGTGCATATTTTAGCTTTAAAAGTTCTGTGACTTGCTCTTTGTTACAGTAAAGTAGTACAGCCTTGATTCTACAACGGGAAACAAAGCCAAGGGCATTAAGAGGCAAGAAGCATGATGTAAGAACAGAGTAAAAACGCTTCTCCTGAACACTGACTCACCTTGACATAGTATGTGATGAGGATCTTACGAAGGTCAAATACTTGCAACATGGAGGCAGCATTGTTGTCGCTGATGCTGTAGCCTTCGAGCACATACTTTGTGGCAGCCACCTCCCAGGCCAGCCAGCGCTGTCCAAAGGCAGCATTGAACGACAACATGTGAGGCAGATGACCTGGTTCACAGCAGCAGCAGCCTTCATCCTCCTCCACCCCCTCTGTGATTGCCTCTACCTCCCTCTGCTGACAGTAGGTACCTGGAAAGATGTAAAACATAAGGATTAGCTGCTCCATTGAAGGGCGTCAATAGATGAGACTTTTCTGTATACATAAAATATCAATCTGTTTGGAAAATACAACTTAAAAAAAAATCTGTCCAAAGCTTTAATGGACAGAATTTGTAGGTGTAGCCAAGTGGCAGAGGGGTTTCTGCTTTGGTGGCCTCAGGATCTCAGCTCAGCTCTTGGTTTGTTTGGCTTCATCAGGTGGTGACCTCCAGCTTGGACTAGGGTGGTTTGCAGCTGGGATGAATTAGAACCACCAAATTTGAGATCATGGATCTCAGCCAGACAAGGGTGGTGTGCCCACTCCAGTTCAGGGATGAGTGGAGTGGAGACGTTTAAGTATCTTGGTGTCTTGGTGTGTGTGTGTGCATTAGAAAGTTAATGGATGAATTTCTATAAGGAATGATGAGGCGGCTAAGAAAATTAGGAATTTGATTGTGTTAAAGGAGTGACTTTTTTTTTTTTTTAAAAAACACATATTTCATATGACACTGCATAAATTAGGTTGCCATGTTTCAGCCTCTGGATGGCACAGAGTGTAACCAATAGCAGCTGATGTGCATGTTTCAGGTAAAACATCTTTGATTACTGCAACACCCTCTAGTTGTTAGATGCAGTGCCCATATATCAAGTTTGGGTTTGATAGGTCAAAGCATTTTTGAGACATGACCTCACTTCTTTGGATGTTCTGAACTTGATTCAATGAACCCAGTGTGATCTCATTCTTTAAAATAGGTTCTATGGTTCAGAAGTAGTATGCATGGAGAGACCTCCAAACTTTCACTCACTGGCGGTGCTAGAGTGAGAAGTTATAATGAAACTTGATGAACAGTGTCAAAGTCAGTGTGCCAAATTTAATAACTTTTTACCCCACAGCTCTACCAGCTGTCACAGACTCTTTACTGCACTAAATAATAGGCTATGAGAAAAAAAAGATTAAACTTAACAAAAAAGTTTTTTTTAAAAGAACTCAAATATCGTATTATTATAGATCATAAAGCCCCGCTTTGCCGAGTGACAACCTCTTCACAGAGTGACGCACAACTTTTTTTATTAGTACTCACTGACCTTAAAATAAACCCTCAGCTGTGAAACGGATCTCTTTTAAGAATAAAATGATGCTGTAAGACCTTACACGCAAAGTGATATTCATAATACTAAGGTGAAATGGCTTTAGATGACTTTTCAATCTCTCCCCCTCATTCCTCTGCAATCAAGCCTTCATTTTCCAGGAAGATTTCATGCTTAGTGGCAGACATAATTGCATAGGGTACAAATTTCATCAATAATTTTCTATTGCCATTAAGTTCTGTGACAACATTTACTTCATTTAACATTCATTTTATGACAAGTTAAATCAAGAAACTTTGACATCTACTGCCACCTAAAGCTATATGTTTCAGAGAAATTAACACTGTCAAAGACATCTTTTTAAGTACTGATTAAGCTACAGCGTTTTTGACAACATTTGACTGATACCCATGTCACAACAAGATGGTAAACAACTAAAAACCGTCTCATTTAATGAGCTCCAAACATCATTAGCGCCAATCATCTCTGCTGCTGACCTCTGAACTCTAGACCCCTCAGCTGGAAGGTGACCAGGCCATTGCCGATCTCAATGATGTGCACCAGAGCGTTGAGGTAGTCTGATGCAAGGATGAAGCAGTCACCCGTGCTGTAGTTCCCCCAGCGGCCGAGCAGTAAGTCCCCACAGAGGCTGTGCTGCAAAGATCGCGTCAGGTGCTCATAGAAAATCGAGTTCAAATTGTTGTCATCGGCACCTTCATGACAAGAACAGAATGTCACCTTCATTTCAGAACAAAAATCAATGTGAGTGAATGTGAGAGAACACTGTGGCATACCTGGGTTGCGGTCTAACTGAGTGGCAAGTCTAGTGTTGGAATGATCGACCCTCTTGGTGCTGCAAAAATGACAAACTAGGATTAGACCTGAATGGAGATATTTTATGTATGGACTGTATGAGCTGTAATTTCACGACTGCACAGGTTATTTATTTGAACACATACTTGTAATCTCGCTCCCAGAATTTAACAGGCCTGGTGTATGAGGTGACAAACACTGCACTGCCAAGGACAGGATTGAGAGGTGTGGAGAAGATGGCAGAAAAGATAGCTTCCACAAAGAGGGCAGCAGAGTCTGAGATAGCAAGAGTTAAGGACATGTCATTAAAAAAAAAAGTTTAATGTCCCATAGACTATCCAAATAAAAATAAAAAAAACAGCAAAAAAATAGCAAAAAAAAAAAAAAAAGCAACAGAAAAATAACAGTCAAATCTTAAAGCTATAGTTTACCCTCTTATACTCTATTACACTTTACATTTGGCACTAGTCCATTCTTATTGTCACAAAATCAAATGAAGGATACGGGGCACAGCAAAGGGCTGAGCAAAAGCATGAAAGGCTGAGCCCCAAGTGATCTGCCAGGGGGCAATGTAGGTCAACACAAAACGCAGCTTGTACAGCAGGTCCCACATCTGAAAATTCAAACAGTCATCATTACCAAGCTCACACACAAAAATAGAAACAGAAATAAAACTGTGATTTGTAGACAGCAAGCTATTTCTAAAGGTACAATAAAATTATTTTTGGTGACCAAATTCAAAAATGATGTCATCTAACCTTGCTGAAGAGGATAGACATGAAGTAGTAGTCGATTAAGAAGGTCTCTGAGAAGTGTGGATAGTCGTAGTGGAAGAAGAGTGTGGTGAAGCACAGCGTGACGTACTGCTGCGATGGGGTACAGAAGGACGAACGCAGCAATTTCATTCCAGCTACTGAGATAAAGAGAGCCCGGCTACTGGAGGGGTTTTGGGGTGGGCAAAAAACAAAACAAAACACAAAATCAGTGACTCATGCTAACATACTGTTACAACTACATGGTAAGAAATGAAATGAGATATTTGATGCCAGGTGCAAGTGCATGCCTCTATGTGCTACAGTTTAACATCTTTTTACAGAGTGTGGATGCGTTTGTCTACAATGTGTTTACAGTGACATGAAAAATAACGTTTTCACACTTTATGTGGTCCAGTGAAAAACGAAGTCCACCTTTACTGCTTCTACAGGAATTAAAAGCCTAAGTAGTAGCCAGATGCTACTAATGAAATGCACTTGATTATTTGATCATCAGCCAGTGTGACCTTGGCCGAAACTGGGCTGCACAACAGGAAAACAATCCCAATCACAGCAGCAAATCTATAACAGAATAGCTGAAATAGAAAAGAATCAAGGTGTTGTCCAGACCTCAACCCAACTGAAATGCTGTGGTGGGACCTTAAGAGAGCTGGGCATAAACGAAAGCTCACAAACATTCATATAGCACCAAATCACAACAACTGCCACCTCAAGGCACTTTATATTGTATGGTAAAGACGCTGCTAATATTGGAGAAAACACCTCAGGACCAAAAACACTTACAGCAGACAGCACATGTCCACAGGGAGCAGAGATGAAAGTGTAACTTTTGCATATAAAATATTAGCAGAACCCAAATAAGGAAATGCTTACTAGATGTCCAGGTCTTTGTGGTTCTGGCCCACTGCTCGAGCTTCGGTTGTCAGAGAGTTCAGCACTACAGCTGGGTAGATAAAATATTTCTCCACACATTGAAGCCAAGCGTACAGCTTCTCAAACCACATCAACTGAGCAGCATCTAGGTCAAAAAGAAAGCAAAAAATAAATAAATAAAAATCTTACAAATGTGGGGGAATTCACTGTAGAAGTTCCACCAAAGCTGTAACAAATCTGTTAGGAAATTATTTAAAGGGAAGTTTTAAAAGATGTTTATACACTAATTGGCCACAAGAATAAAACCACTGACAGATGAAGTGAACACTGATCTGATAATCCTGAAGTGCTCTGCTAGGAAACCTTGGCATTCGTGTTGATGTTACTTTGTTACTTTACATTCAGTAAGATGTGGATGTTACTGGGTGGTAACAGCACTGCCAGAAAGTGTAGGCCTCCTCCAACAGGATTAGGTGACCTGCCACTTCAAAAAAAAATGCTTAGAAATGGTTTGAGTATAATAAAGAGACCTGGCCTCCAAACTCCGAAAAATCAAGCCTAAATCGGCCCACAGGAACTGCCACCAACATCGTAGTGCCAGACACCCCAAGGGTCCAATGTCCATGTCCTAATGAATCAGAGCTATTTTGCCTGCACAAGGAAATCTATTCAATATTAATCAGGTGCTTTTAATGTTGTAAATCACTGGTACAATGGAAGGCATCGTGAAAAATGTCTATAAAATATTTAAGCATAAAGTCAAGAGGAAATATGATGGCAGTAATATGATTATTTCAAACACGTTTTCACACAAAAACCTTGAGCTATAATAAGAAATTCGATTTCTTTTAGTTTTGATAGCTACTTAAGTACTAGTGTTTATGTGCACATCTTAATATGTAAATAATATTCAAAATATGCAACTGGTTACTTTTTAAAAATAATTATGTAGTGTTCGGTGCAGGACCCTACGAAGCTTCCCAAGAGATGCTTCTGTTCAAGTTTTTCTGTCAAGAGCACTTCAAGCTGGAGATCTTATTCTTTTGTAATAGGGCAGCTTATAATGTTTCAGTTTGTAAAGGCTGTACAGATATTTCTACTTGCTATTTTTCTATGCATGTGAATGAAGATAAAAAGATGCAATCAGACACCCACCTCGGACCTCAAACTGACTATACTCTTTGGAGCGGAGCAAAGGGTGAGCCAGGCAGAACCACGGCAGCTGTTTGCGGAGCTGAGGCAGGAGATAGTGTGTAATGAAGCCAACAACTCCAGCCAGGATGTATAAGACGACGCTAAGAGCAGGCTATGGATCAAGAGCAAAAGGAGGAAAGTTTTAATTAATACAGTGTACAAAATTCTGCATGAAAAAAAAATCATGAATACTGTTCCAACTAACTTGAAGAGCGATAAAAACAGTGCTGGCACTGATGGCGAAGGTAATCACAGCCATGAGGGGACAGATGACGAGGTCCGAATGAAGAATCTCTTTCTATAAATAGAAAGATTGACTTTAAAACTAATGAAATCATTATTAAAAAATTTTAACTGCAGGCAGGTGAGCAGCAGGAGAAGTTACCACAGAGTTACGTAGCTTCTCAGGGAGAGGGTCCTTGATTTCCACAGGGGGTTCTTCTGGGTTTCGGTTCTCCAGTTCTGGGAATAATTTAGACCGGACCAGTGACCTAATGTTATGAGTAGAAAGCATTAAAAACGTTGTAAGAAATACAACAGAAAACATTAAAGTCTTTACAGACAATGCTAAGATAGCAGTTGTGTCTGTTGTATCACTTTTATGTCTCAGGTCTTTGGCAGGCTTGGAGCAAGTTATATAACCATTATGGTTACCTTTGTAAAATACACAAACTGCACTTCATGTTTAGACTTGCTTCTTCAGGTAACTTAACCTATTATGAATCTATAAAGAAGATTAAATAAAGACTTCAAGACCATCATTGCCAATGTGAAACAGGAAATACTGACCACAGGATAGTAGGATCGCTGCTTTGACGGCTCAGGTGGTAGGATAAAGCCAGGAGTAGGCCACAAAATACAGAGAACAGTACTGGAACATGGGCATCCCCCCACGGTGCCTATTGCAAAATAAATAAATAGATAGATAAAATAAGTTCAGTAAGTGGCAATGATCACAGTAACATGATGATTTGATCACAAGTGAACAGCTCCAAGTGCATGTGTAATTAAACAAGAGACTCATTGCAATTGGATTGCTCAGACTCTTTCAAAGGAACAAACACAGTTTGCATTGCTTTGATTTCGTCTTTTAATTTCAGGCAGATTAGTCACAGGTAGTGCATTTCTGTCTTCTGACAGTTGAAATCAAAAACCCACTGGTCATTGGAAATAATGCAGTTGTATAGTACAGTGCCAAAGTCTCATTTCTTTATATTTTGCTTTCAAGAAGCCAGACTCTCTCATAATTTTGTTTAAGTGGTCTTGAGCAATAGTTCTCCAGGCCTGAACATCTTTCAAAGCTTTTATTTGGACATTGGCTACTTTTTCACTCATTTTCAGTCCAGTCTTTCTACCTGACCATTTTCAGAGGAACTACTTTTTCTTGTTTGTTTAGCCACTTAACACTGACATGTCATTCCTGGGGGGGGGGGGGG
>JAVDPK010001612.1:788480-798831 GCA_034780415.1 Cichlasoma orientale | reverse complement strand
AGCAGATGATCAGTATCTGAAAGTCATGTTCTTAGGAAATTTTGGTTCAAATCATCATCGATATATATCGAAGAGGTCAGGAGTGCGGTACCACAGTGAGTGCATACAGCCATCTGTAAAACACAGTTTAAGGCTGTGTCATGATTGGGCTGGTTTATGGAATTATAAACACAGAAAAGTACCATTAGAATTTGATCCATCATGAAATTCCATCTGGAAAGTGGTTTCATTTTTCAACATTGGAAGGAGCTTTGAATGATAACAGAACAAAAGGAAGCAAATAAGAGCTTTGAACGTCCTACAAGAAGCCTGGAAAACTCTTCCTCATGACGAAAAGAAATGACCAGAAAGCTGCCTGAGACAGTTCAGACTGTGTTGTAGAATAAAGGTAGCCACCAAATATTGACTTTGAAGCTCATCAGAATTGTACAAACTCAGTTTTTGCCTTGTATCCTGCTCATGTTTTAATAAATCACTGCCCCTATTTTAAATTTTCCCAGCAAAATATAAAGAAGTGGAGGTGGCTTACCCACACAATACTGTACGTTTACATCCATGTCGAGCATGAATGTGAGATGCAATCACAAATAATCACTTGAGACATATGTGAAGAGTAAATGCTAGGTGTAAACTGATGTACTTAGCTGTCCATTAGTAATCAGATCACCCACGACACACATTAATAACAGGTGTGAACTGGGCAGTGAGTTGGTTCGACTTACATTTATTGCACCGAGGCAAAATCCATACAGCAGGGCAGCCACCAACACGCTGCGTATGAGGCTGTACAGAGATGACAGGGGGCTAGTAGTGGCTGAGGAAGGAGAATACAGAGAGAGCAGGAACAATTATGCTGTTATGGGTGTTAGACACAAGTAATAGACAACCGTTGTTATTCTATTTGTGCAGAAATAATCACAGTAATTTCTTCTTTTACTAGGCTTCTCTGAGCACAAGACAACCAGTATCTCACAAACCTTTTAAATGTTTGTTTACATTGTTTCCTGAAGCCAGTCTTTCTGAATGTGGACAGCAAGCAATGACCAACATATTCTATAACTCAGTCAAGTCACAGCAAGAATATATTCATCTAATTGCCTACTGATACTGTAACTGTATTATTTAAAAAAAATATATATATATATTGTTCTGTTCAATTGCAGAAATAAACACACAAGGATGCATTCAAGTAATCACATGACATTTTTAAATTGCCCCCAAATAATGCTACCAACTTCTAAGGTCTCAGGATTATCCCATCCATGTAGAGTAAAATTTTATTTATATAGTACCTCTCAAGATAAACATCACATAACAGCAGAGCATTTAAAAAAAATAAATAAAGTTAACCAAACCCAACTCTAAAAAGGTGAGTTTTTAGCTGTTCAGCTCAGGAAGAGAGTTCCAGAGTCAGGGGCCACTGTTGAAAAAGCTCTGTGTCCTTTAGTTTTTAGCCTCGTATGTCAGTAGGTACTGATCATATGACCTCAGGGACCTGATGGGGATGTATGGTCGTAAAAGTTCACTGATGTAAGCTGGTGCTTGTCCATGAAGAGCTCTAAAAGTCAGAACCAGAATCTTAAACTGGACTCTAGATTTAATGGGGAGCCAGTGCAGCTGGATCAGCAATGGTGTGACATGAGAATAATTGGAAGCCTCACAGCAGCGTTTTGAAAAATCTGGAGACACTTCAAGGAGTTTTTGCTTAGACAACTGAACAATGAGTTACAGTAATCCAAGAGTGATGTGATAAATGAATGAACAATCTCCAGTTCAGAGCGCGACACACCGGGTCTTACCATAGCAATAATCTCTTAAGTGATAAAAACAAGTGAAGGTAAAAGTTACCCCAAGGTTCCTAATAAAAGATTTAGCAAATGTTGCAAGGGGACTACGAGTTTCAATTATCCTAGGCACAAAATTGCCAGGGGCACAGACAAGCTCTTTAGTTTTCTCCTCACTAAGTTGGATGAAGTTATCAGTCATCCAATTTTTGATAGCGTCTAAGCACCTATTCAGGATCTATAGCTTAGAAACATCTTGAGGTTTAATGGAGATATATAATTGAATGGCATCTGCATAGCAGTGATATGTCCTTGAAGGTGTTGAGGATGTGCTGTAGAGGGAGCAGATATAACAAAAACAATAAGGGTCCCAAAAAAGAACCTTTTGGCACACCATAGGTAAGAAAAAAACAGAAGAGGACCTATACTTAGAAACAGCCACAGAAAGCATCGTTCAGATAGATATGATGTGAACCACTCCAAAGCAGACCCAGATACACTCACCCAGTATCTCAACCTATCGAGAAAAATGCACTGGTCAACAGTATCAAAAGCAGAAGTAAGGTCCAGCATCAGCAAAACAGAACATTCTCCTGCATTACTTTGCATCAAAATGGCACTGTGCACTAAGAAGATCCATTTCTGTAGAATGCTGGATTGAAATTTATCAAGAATACTGTATTTGTCCAAGACAGCTATAAGCTGCATAGCTACAACATTTTTTACAATCTTAGCAATAAACAGTAATTTTGAAATTGGCCTGCAGTTACTGAAAATAGAAGGGTCAAGCTTGGATTTTTTTTTTTTTAAAGAGAGAGTGAATATGTAGTCATATTCTTACCAGTTCCACCAAAAATGTGCATGTCAATCTGCTCCAGCAGACACATCACAAAAGTGTTGACCTGAGGTAGCCACCCAAAAAGGAAAATGACTGGGAAAAACAAGGCAAACCCTGTTGGATGAAAAAGGGGAAATTTGTGTTTAAAAACGGGTTAAAACTTAAACACCCACTAATTCTCCTCATGCATAACATAGTGTCATAATGAGGACATATTTAGTGCTATTCAATTAACACTTCAATATGAAAGATAGATCTATTTTGGCAGTTTAACAATGTCATGACTTGTGCTCTGGACACAAAAACTGATGTAAAAATACTACTAACACATGAGCACATCCCTGACACAGAGCAGGAAGTGTGCTGAGAAGAAGATGACACCATAGAGGGAGAAGGGCTGCAAACTTCCAGAGCGCCCAGATAAGTCAAAGATCCAGATCATCACACAGCATAAGCAGAAGTAGACTGGCCGACTGTACACAATGATCCAGTTATGCCCCTTTTACATAACAGAGAAAAACACAAACACAATGTCATACCACAATTTCAAGGTCAAATGTATTTTAAAATGTGGGTTCTTAAAACCAGTACTCACATGCATGGGAGACGCTGCATCTGGCTGTACACTCTAAAACAAAGAGACAAGGAATTTAGACTTCAATTTAGACATATACTTTGGATGGTTTAAAAAAAAAAAAAAAAAAACTTCACAGGAGCACTAGGACAGAGAATATATGCCTAAAGGGGAAAAATATGCTTCTATACTATCTAAATTATTTTTTATATAAACGCAGGCCAGTAACTGTGTTGCAGATTTTTGTGGCCCTTGGTCTTATATTTTGAGCACTCAGCCTTTCAGACAACACTGCTATTAAAAAAAATAATCAATTTTAAACTGAGTCCAGTATAATATTATTGAAGCCATATGTTAAATTGCACAACTACTCTAGTCTTGACAAAGGCTGTGCTATAAGACCAATACAAATTATCCTAACCAATTAACAAGGTAATGCTGTATTGTTATTATTAGTCAAATTTTCTGAGCCATCTCCTCCTGAGCAAACTGTTTGGAATAATGTGTTATTTTAGCAAAACCCAAAGGGGGCTCTGAGTTTAGCTTAAAGTGAGCCCTTGTATTAAGACTGATTGGTTATAATGACCCGTGTAAGAATCCACGTTTTGGTCAGAGTGAAAACATTTAGTAAGTGACCTGCTGAGGACTTTTGGTGAGACAAACAACATAAGTTAGATTTATTTTTGATAAAATCCTATTGTAAAGTACCTTCAGTAACGAGTACTGGCAACTAGCAATGACCAGGCAGAACTGGAAGACCCAAAAGTCCCTGAAAAAACCTTGGAGCAGCAGTAGGAATCCAAGGAATGCCACTAGGCTGGCCAGCACCACAGCAAACACGTTCTCTCCCACACGGCGGTTCCTAGAAAGTAAGGCAAAGCAGTAAATATCTGAAAAACCTAAGAATTATATCTAAATTCTGTGTTTGCCTTCTATAAAAAATGTGTTTCATGACAAAATAATTAAAATGAACTAAAAACTACTGAGAAGTGCAGTAGGCGTTATAACACTTATGTTAAGATGCCATAAGTTATTATCCTACTGGGCATAAGACCTGTGACAATGAAGGGGTTTTTTGTTAAACAAAACAACATGACAAAAAAAAATAAAATAAGAAAAGGAAAAAACAGAGTAGAAATATTAGTAACACCTTCAAGTTTCATCCAAATCAGTTTAAAATGCATACCGTGAAATAAAATGAATTTATATTTATTTTAAAGAAAAACACAGGATCAGATTTTTCTGTTCTTTAGTAAAAATATATTAAATGGATCCTTTAAAAGAATTAGTTTTGCTTCAGCGTAAGAGGAAAAACAGAGTTTTAAGAAATGTGATACAGAGCTAACATATTTGTTGGACTGTGTTTATCCTTCTTCTCTATAAATTATCAAAGTTAGCACCTGTTTCAAAGAGATTCAGTTGCTTTTACAATTTAAATATTTACTTGAAATTACTATTTTTGCTATTCTTTCAATTTTGCATCCAGAAAGAAAACAAAGCAAAAAGACTAGTGTCACATATTATTTAATAATTTTGGGGGCAACAGAGCACAAAATGCTTTGCTGTCACAGAGGACAAGTAACTAAACAGACTATAATCCATTCTTTTCTCCAGCATTTTGTCTTACCTGTCTAATAAGGCTAGCAGAGCCAGTCGATCATATCGGACTCTCAGCCACTTTCCAGGCAGCACCCAAAAGCGATAGTACTGTTTAGGTTTGGTTTTTTCCTCAATCATCAAAGTGTTTTCTTGGGACTCTTGTAGAGACTCGTGATCCAGCTCAAACTAAAGAGTTCAGAGATTGTATGAATTAGGAAGCAGGATCTATAAGGACTATGTGTGATAGTTAGCTTTGGTGTGGAGAGAGTGCTGACTTATTTCCATGATGTCCTAATTAGAATAATCTGCCACATAAATCAAATATTGCTAACCTCAGGCATCTCCAGAGGCACCCTGCGCACCTGCATCCCCTGTAAAGCCCCGTGCCTGGGGTGGAGCATGGACGGGACTGGTGCCCCTTCCGGGACCTCAGTGGAAGTGAAGCTTGAAGACTGGGACTGCCTCTCCCTTTCTCTGCAAGTATAACATTTTATGGCCTTGAATGTAGCTGTTAGTAATAAATTAATTTTAACAGCAATAATAACTTGTAGTCTGTAGAAAAGAAAGACACCTGGCAATAAAAACTTTAGAACTTACTGAACAGGGTCCTCATAGCCGCCTCCAGCAGGTCCAAACGTGTAGGACCTCTTTACTCCTGTTACATAACGGAGAGACAACAGAAATGAATACTTTCAAACAGCTGGATTATACAATAATGCAATCTGACCAGTAATTCTCTATATCCAGATTCATATCAGCACCCAAAATAGAGTGATGACCCTGCTAGATAAGGGAACATGCTTAGTCCACTCTTCTTGAAGACTGAGATGAAAAGTATGACACCAGTCTTATATCTGTCTATTAAATTATCTTCTCATTAAATATTAAGACAAATATGAAGACGTGTTTAACTTAGTATAAAGACTGGAAACAGGGGGAAACAGCGAACCTAAGAGTCCCCGATGGTTTCCTAGAAACCTCACGGGTGCCTGGCTATGACATAAGTGGTATTAATCTTCTCAACTCAATAACAAACAATCTAAAATGTTGAACTATTTCTTTTAAGCCACCACTCACCACTCTCATCATAGAAATAGTGCACTGCCCCCTCTGATGTGTCATCGAATGTGGAAGCCTCATGGATGCCACTGCGGGGCAGTAGGAGTGAAGAGGCAAACTGTAAGGCTGAGGGAAGTGTGCGAGTGCGTGAATGAGAGGAGGTCCGAGCCCGCTGGAGGTCCTGGAGACTACAGGAAGGAAAAAAAAAAAAACAAAACATTTATTTAGACCATGTCAATCATAAACTCAGTGAAAGGCTGAAGCAAAGCACAAGCAAACATGTAGTGGACATGTCTGTTTACATGACTAACCTGGGAGGAGAGCCCATGGTTGATGGCGGCGGTGTAGGGTTGCTCCCAGCATTATGTCTTCTGCGTATGGCCTGGGTCCTCTTTACACTGCTGACCGATTCGTGTTTGCCCCCTTCCTCTGTGGTCATGGCTGGAGAAAGGTTATCAGTTACATCAGTGCAATGGTTTACATTACATTGTCCGTGTACATGATGCAAGACACCATCTGCACCAAAAACGGACACATCAATCATCTGGATTTTAATTTTATTCAGAACTTAACATATACTTGTGCAAAACAATCCATTAAAAAACTGAACTAGTAACTGAAGAGAAAATTTTGTTTCTTCTAAATTTTTCTAAGCATGACTCCACGTTTATAGCTTTTGCCTCAGTATTTCAGAGGTGATCAGCTACTGAGGTTTCAGCAGTGAGGTGGTGGGGTTTCTCCCACATTGCCATTATCAGGGTATAGCTACTAGGGGTTAAACATGCTATATTTATCTTACCAATACTTCTTATTTTTGTATTAGTACTCTTATTGGTTCTTCTTTCATTACTAAACACTGTTTTTAATATTACCATTCTTATTTTAAAAAATTACATTTCGAACTGAATTGTAATTGAATAGCAACTGAATTACATTTCCAGAGCATAACAGTAATATTTACAGCTGCACATTTATAATATAAATTCAATTAATCCCACTGTGAACACTGAATATAATTCCTGAAATGAAGAGAGGACGTGAAGACAGAATGAAGCCCACAGAAATCAGACATCTCATCCTCCCCTCCTGTGCTGCTGATGTGGATTCATTACTGTCAGATTTTGCTGTGAGAGAAAGAGTAAAGCTGCAGTCTCAGCCACATTAAGTTAGCAGTTAGTGTACGGGGAAAGCGTCTTGTTTTAACCTATTTATTACAGTAGCCTAACAAGTGCTTTTTGACAGTTTAAAACCTACATATAGCACTGCAGTGATTTATCGAGCAACTCAAACAAATAGATTATAAAAATAACACAAATCTTTTGCTTCGATGCTTCATTTAATCCACGACTCTGCAGTGCTCAGGTGCCACCATGTAATTGCGAGGGCTTCACCCACATTCGCGACTAAAAATAGGCCTGCAGTATAAACGTATTTAGGAACACACGTGTGAATGAAAAGTATAACAATGTTAAGCCCATGCAGGCTTCAATTTTTCAACAAAAGGACTGATAGCACAACAGCAGTGACAATGATGCTGTAACAGTTTGATGCGGAGTCTGTCTACACGCACATGGTGAAGAGCAAAGAGGTTGAGCCGTTACAGAGATGGTGAGCTCGGGTGGAGTGAAAGAAAATGTTTTTCTAGTGTATAAAACAGCAGCGCAGAGTCCTTCATCAAACCAACTGATCAACAAGCTCCAACGTGAAGAAAAGCCAACTTTGTAGCTGCTCCCATCCATCACAGTTTGTTTTACACAGTGAAAAAATCTGCAATAAAGCTACAGAAGTTAAAATAAAATATGCAGAAGAACCATTAACTTAGTCTGACACGATGTTTAAATTAGGCAGCTTGCTGAAGGCCGACGGCAGCCATCCTACTTTAAAATATACCTGCAGCAAGCAGGGGTGAGTCTAAAGGGGGGCATGGGGTGCACTAGACCACCTTTTTTCTAGGCTTTAGAAACATTATTTTGCAGATTAGATTAAGTATAAATATAAATAAAACAATTTGTTAAAATGTATTATTATTTAAAAATAGAAAAATAAAGGCTTTTTTATTCATAGGCCAGTAAAAATGTGCATGCACCAGTAAAACTCTGAGCCACTGGCCTGGAGCTGTTAGGTAATATACACTGAATTATTTTTAACATTAATTATTAATATCTACACCATCGGAATGTCTGTTTTCTGCAGAAGGAAAAGTTGCATCAAAGCACAGGACAAACCTCAATTTTGAGAATATCAATCGATCAGGCATAACATTATCATCACCTGCCTAATATTGTGCGGGTCCCTGTTTTTCTGCTAAAACAGCCCTGAGCGGTTAAGGCATGGACTCCACTAGACCCCTGAGGGTGTGCTGTGGTACCAAGATAGCAGCAGATCCTTTAAGTCCTGTAAGTTGCGAGGTGGAGCCTCCATGATTCATGGCTGTTTGTCCAGCACATGCCAATGTTCAACTGGACTGAGATATAGTGAATTTGGAGGCCAAGTCAACACCTCAAACTCATTGTTGTGCTCCTCAAACCATTCCTGAACAATTTTTGCTTTGTGGCAGGGCGCATTATCCTGCTGAATGAGGCCAATACAGTTTCCATGAAAGAGTGTACATGGTCTGCAGCAGTGCTTAGGTAGGTGGTACGTGTCAATGTAACATCCAAATGGATGGCAGGACCCAAGGTTTCCCAGCAGAACATTGCTCAAAGCATCACACTGCCTCCACCAGCTTGCCTTCTTTCCATAGTGCATCCAGGTGACAGGTGTTCCCCAGGTAAGCGACGCACAAACACCAAGCCATCTACGTGATGTAAAAGAAGATGTGATTCATCAAACCAGGCCACCTTTTTCTATTGCACCACGGTCTAATTCTGATGATCACATGCCCATTGTTGCCACTTTTGGCAGCGTGGGCCGCTTGGGTCAGCGTGGGCACCCTGACTGGTCTGTGGCTAGGTAGCCTCATACGCATCAAATTGTAATGCTAGCTATTCTATCAGAAGCATCATTAACGTTTTGGCAATTTGAACTACCAGCTTTCGCTCCTGCTGCGCATTAACGAGCCTTGCCTACCCATGACCCAGTTGCTGGTTCACCACTCTTCCTTCTTTGGACCACTTTTAATAGATATTGACCACTGCAGACTATCACAATCCTCAAGCTTGCCCATTTATCCTGCTTTTAACACACCAACTTTGAGGACAAAATGTTCACTTGCTCCCTAATATATTCCACACAGTCACAGGTGCCATGATGAAGAGATAATCAGTGTTATTCATTTCACCTGTCTGTGGTCATGATGTTATACTTAATCAGTGTATAACTTATTAAACAGATGGCTGATAAAAGACTTTTATTGGGTTTTCACTCACAAAGGTTTTGATTCCACTTATTTTTACTGCAGGAAGGACCACTTTCTCCACCACCATGTCTTTGCTGAGAATCTGCTGCAGATCGACCATAAATGGCACCAAAACATGGTAGAAAACATAATTTTGTCCCATTCCCATGGCTCCGGTACAAAGAAATGTTTAGTTACTGCACCTAATTCCTGCACTGGTAGGGAAAATCTAGATGATGTATTAATGTTGCTGGTCAACATGTGTAATAAGCAGCTTTATTAAATAATTATAATGTTTAAGCACAGAAGTCAAAAATTTTAATTAATACTTTCAGGGTCCCCGCTCACTGAGTTTGAGTTACCTTCAGTTATCTTTGACTGTGTCTACCGTATAACATACAGTGAAAACACCTGGCATTAATACATGCACTATGTGGACAACCTTATTTAGGCCACCTACACATTACACCTACAGGAACTGCTCAGCCATGGAAGCCCTGTTTCTCTGAAAACCAAATGAGGATCACACTATGGAAAGTGCTGTCTGGCATCATCAATGACAGAAGCTCCTTTAACACCACATCTAAGAGAGACCAATCACTTCAAGGACAAAGGATCTAGGCATTCTCAATGCATTTCTTCCATGTGCCACTACTAAACCATGGAGCCAGTACGCGTGACTAAATTACGTACAACACAATATTCTTTAGTGATGATCACTAATTTTGGATTAAAAATATCAGCCACCATCTATTGATGCCTTACAGATGAGCCTTACTAAAAGTACCCTACAGTGCGGTGATAGGCTTCACTCAGTTTTCATGCTGGTAACCAAACCAAGCCTCATTCGGTATCTCACTATGGGAGATATAGCACACTCTTAGATTGCATAGTCCAAAGCCTATAACACCTTGACACTGTATCTCACACCCACCCCAAAGGTCAGCATACTGCTAAGACCCAACACTAAGGACTGAGGCTAACAGTGAGGGCACAGTCATGTTGAGGCAGTAAACAAATGTGTGTGAGGATGTCCAACTAGCAACTGCACAGATATACCCGATAGAAACACCCTGAAAAGGACCTGTAAAGTAGCCATTCCTCTGGTGCAGGGATCTTCAACTCCAGGCCTCGAGAGCCGGTGTCCTGCAGGTTTTAGA
>JAVDPK010001612.1:729872-774521 GCA_034780415.1 Cichlasoma orientale | reverse complement strand
GTAAAGTAAAAATACTCAAAAATTGTACTTAAGTACAGTACTCAAGTAAATTTACTCCGTTACTGTCCACCACTGCTCAGGAGTGGCTTATCATATCCTGTAGCCACCCTCCTTGGTACCCAGTGTCAGCACAGATCAGACCATGTCCGCACCAGACCTGTACTGACACCACACCTTGCTTAGCCCACAGGATTATTGTCATCACTATCAGCACGAAGAGGCTGATAGGGCAGGTCGTCCTGCTGGCTTGAAATGCAGTCTCTCTAAATTCTTGTCTTTAGTGATAAACATCCTCCAGATAAGCCAATGGCTGCTTAAGTGCAGGCAACTATAACCTTACATCACATCAACGTCACTGACTTGGTCTCCCCTCTTACAGTTCCTCATGTTCTCAGCAGGGGGTAGTCAAACAACACCAACATGGCACTGCTGTCAAGGATTATCACAAGGCTGCTGATCCGATTGTAGTTACACAGCTGAAGATGTTAACTAAATTTGCCTTTGATAAATGCTGCGCACTGACATACTTTCTACTGTGAGGAATATGTGACATATACTGGGCAACAAACACTGTGTGTGCTGTAGACTGAAATTAGTTATGACTGATGTTCCATATGGTGTCAGCATGTAGACTTGCTCTAAATATTAAGCGAATATTCTCGTACATAAATTTGAGGGGCTTCAAATAAAGACTGACTAATCTCAGTGCAGCAGAGCCTGATATAGCCTGGCTCTTATTCTCCACAAACACACTCTCTCATTTTTCATAATTCATTGAAATAGTAACCTTTGTCGTAACACTCGCTGCCTTGTACACGTCCACATTTTTTAAGCTCTTTGTCACCAGCTTGAATTGCAAGTTTCTTTTTTAAAAAAAACAAACAAACAAAAAGCAGACTCAGTTACTCAAGTGACGGTACAACAAAGTCCGTGAGCGTGAGACCTGATTGTGTCACACTGTGGACAAACCACCAGCATCTCTCAGAGGAATTAAACTTTGTTTTTTTTTTGTTTTTTTATATATTTAAACTTCATATTCCAAATTAGCCTAACTGAGATAGGTATTCCATTTTAAATGAGACCTGCAGTAGACAGGAGCAATACTGGAAGGGACAGAAAATACGCTTAAAGAAATTATATAAAAAAAAAGATGTCCTGGAGCCACTAACATGCCAGAACAACGCTGAATCCAAAAGAGAGGAGTGAGAAAATGATGATGAAACTCAAGTGTAAGACACATTTTTAGCGCATTACATGACCTGCAATTTGTGCAAATACTAGTTCTTCATGTTAAATATATTAACCTGTCTTGTTATCCTTTGCAGAGTGACGTCATTCAGACACACGAAATCAATACGTTACATTGATAATTTACCAGAATTTCTGTTGTAAGCCTGTGCCAGTTAATCTATATTTGGGTCACGTGTTTGTGTCCATCCATGCAGTGAAGACTTTAAAGAAATTTAATGAAAAGCATCAGATGGATTGGCCAGTAAGCCTAACTTTGATAAGAGACAAAGATGTAGTCAACACTTTAAGTACAGATATTGCTGCACACACATCTTCAACCCGGCAACAAAGAAAATCTATACAAGCTCTATTATGTGAGTAATTCAGTATTCAACCAAATGTGAAATACGGGCACGGTCGCCCTGTTACAGTCGTTGTTATGGTTCAGATTTTTCTTCTCTTTCTGTTTCTAGTCTATTTTTCTTTTTCTTTCCACTCTGTTTGTCTCCCCCCCGTTTGCCTGTGTATTAATTTCTATGTCACTTTTTGTTGTCTCTCCCCGTTTCATTTTTATAGTTATTTTTCTTGCGTGCCTTTCATATCTGGGTCTGGTTCACACTCCTGTGGTTCACTCATTGTTCCCACCTGTTCCCAATTACCTTGCTGTATTTAGTCCTTTGTTTCTCCCTCTGTCCATTCATCTGTTCACCTTCCCGTGTTCCTGCTTCACTCCCTGCATGTCTCCTCGCGTTTCTTCATTGTTTCATTTGTTATTTGATTTCCACCCTTCTGGATTAATCTATTTTTTTTCCTCTGTTGTGTTATTTATTTATTTTTTGTTTGCCTGCCCGAGTAACCCTGAAGCACCTTTTGTTATTCTTCTCCAGTAAATTTAAGTTTCCCCTAGTTTACCTTTCCTCTCTGCCTCTGTATCTGTCCTCTTATTGAACTCTCTCTCTCTCTCTCTCTCTCTCTCTCTCTCACACACACACACACACACAATCTCCTTCTGTTCCTGAGTTATGGCGTTATACAGAACATTATGATGCCATGGTGAATTTTACCTTTGACCTTTTAGTTTTAAGACGTGATCACTTTATCATATTAAACATTTGTGTGAAATCTTCTGTTACTCGGTAAAGGAATTCTTGTGTTGTGGCCAAAAGCATGTTTTATGAGGTCATAGTGATCTTTGGCCATCTCATAGACTGCATGGGTGATCCTCAGGTCCCAGTGGATGTTTGTGCCAGATGTAACAATATTTCTTCCAGGTGTTCTAATAAAATCATGTACAGTGAATCACTATTATGAGACTAGGTGCGGTCAGAGTGACTTTCACCTTTGACCAACAGTTTTTAATCATTTCATCATTGAGGCCAAGGGAATGTTTTGTGCTAAATTTACCACATTTTCATTAGACATTTCTGAGGTATAACATTCAGAAGGTTAGGTTAGACATCTGCACCAGGGTTATTATTGCTATGTAATTTTCATTAGTTTTTATTATTATAGAGATAAAAAATGATTTTTTTTAGTTTCCAGTGTGGGTTTCCTTACAGGTTAGTTTTATTGTTTAAAACGGTTTTGGGTCAGTTTAGTTTTCATTCATTTCCATTTTATTGTTATTTTTATATTTATCACAATCTACTTGCTTGATTTACTGGTTGTGTGGAAAAGTGGGACTAACTTGAAAATGTCTAAAACAAAAGGATTAACTGTATTTTATTTTTTGTTACTTTTGAAGTCCTAATTTTTTCCCTCGAAAGTCAAATTTTTTATTTTATTTTCAGTTCGTTTTTAATTTTATTTCAGCTAACTATAATTACTTTGGCCCGTTTGTGTGGACTACACAGCTACAGCTGATGCAGAGTTATACAAATGAAGGTGACATGCTCACACAATATACCAAACACTGTAACTGACAGCATGAATCTGAACCGTCCATACTTACAAACTGTATTCTTTCCAGTGTGCTGTCCAAAATTTTGCATCCAAGAATCCAAAAGTCAAATAAAGTTAACCTTCTAAGAAGCAACACACAACACAGTTGTGTACAAAGTTATATAATCAAGTGTATTTTCATCTTTATCCACGTTCTGTACACATATTAAGATCCATTTCACATGAACACTATACAATAGCAATGAGTGAGGAATGGTATATTTTCCGAGCACTGAGAAGCTCATGTCGAATGGCACTTTCATAAAAAAAGAACAGGAAATCACAGAGCATGAATAAATAACTCAACAGAGAAAATGGCTTTATATTATCAGATCCATTGAGTAACAGATTTAGCACATATAAAATGCACAATGCAATAAAACAAAACATTTGTTTGTTCCACCCTTGTGTTTTCTCTGCATAATCTGTACCGTAAATAATTCAAAGAACCCAAAAGATATTTGCAGCTATCAGAGGAATATGTGCTTTTTGTCCAGATTCGAGTAAAAGGCAATCTAAAATATAGTGTGTTAAGAGGAGTGGTAACAAGATACATTGAAATATCAGAGAAATATCAATACAATTCACAAATCTTCAATTATTCATCTCGCAGAATAATCTTTTAATAACTGATAGAAAAAAAAAACAATACATGTTTGGCTGCTTTACAAGGAATATCTATGCTTCAAAGATATGTTTACATTTTCTGTGTGCTTTTGAATTATCCCAAGACAGTTTAGAGGAAAGAAAACATTATGAGTGAGCCAGCATCTGGTGAGGTGCATTGGTTCCCTCTTTCCAAGAAGCAATCAGAAAAAAACTCTCAAGTGTGATTCTGAGCTCCTCAGAAATTCCTGTAAAGTTCGAGCTGAAACAGTTTTGATGTTATGAAAAGCTGTGTTACGGGGTTGGGCCAAGCGTCTCGGATGACTCTTCTTCCTCATACCTTCCCTGCGTACACGATGCTTTTTCAATCTGCTAACCACGATATGTACAAACAAGCAGTGTTCACAGATAAATACCTTCACTGGTGTTGAATGACTCGTTTCACAATCATCCCTACCTGGAATGGCATGGCACACTGACTGCGATATCTGACATTAATTCTGTGTCTGAGCCATCATACTATAAAGGTTCACTGGCCAGAGTGTGAAGAAGGATTTGCGAATCCCTCTTTTCTCCAGGAGGGCTAAATATCTGGCTTCATTTACTTTATATCAGCAACATGGTACCATCTCTTGTGGATAGAGGCAGAGTGAGTGGGGAGTTTTAAAAATCACATGACATAACATGTAGACCGCAGACATGATGTCTTATCCAAATGAAGGCCCTCTTTTTGAGTGCAGTCGGAATGACTGTTGTGCTCTCTGTTCATCTACCATCAAAATTCAGTAGCTGGGCTGTTCAGCCTCATACATCATAATGGGGACATTGAGACTTGAGATAGGGCATTACAAAGAAGTACAAAGAAACCAAATGTTTTCAGCACTTTCTTCACGGTGCCATATCCATGCTATATACAAAGCCAAAGTGGATATGCCTCCTTCTAGCTCATTAAAAACATAAAAAAAAAAAAATGATACACTAATAAGGAATTGGTGAATGCAGACTGAGTGCACATTGTGACACAGAGGATGAGTCAGATCTTGTGCCGTAGATAAGAATTTATTAATAGGAACTGGGCAACCTTGACTTTTGAGAAAAATGTAAAAGCAAGATACAATTGCTTTGTGCAGTTGTTTTTTTTTTTCTTCTGTGGAATTTTTCTGATAGTCGACCTGACAATATAAGGGAGCAAAACAAAAGCATCCTCTCTCATCCTCTCGTCTCAGCCCACACTTGCCTACTCTCCTGTGATTTCAGACGTAGTATTCTTTGTCTTTGTTCTTTTTGCCCTTTGTGATGGCCTTTGCCACAGAGGCTGTTGCTGTGTTTTTGTCTTTGACCACTGCTCCGTTGCCCTCTGCAGTGGAATTGTTGGCAAAATTGTGGCTCTGGTCTGTCTGGTAGGAGCCCTCATCCCGGTTCCGGTACTTGTACATGGCATAGAGGAGGATAAGAATGCAGAGAGCAGCAGCAGCCACGATACCAACCACCATCCCCGTGGTGCTACTGGACTCCCTTATCACCTCCACGGCACCAGGCAGGCTCTTATCATCAGATGCTGTGGGGTTGGCTGTGGGCACATGGGGAAAATTGGGGGGGTAAGTTAGTCCTGGTGTGTTTCGGGAGGATGGAGGAGCAGGGGGCAGAAGCACCTGGTCACGGGTGTTCATTTTGCCTGCAGGAATGTGGAGCTGGTCAGGGTTGGTGGTGGGAACAAAAGGAGGTAAGGGGCGGGGTTTCTGGACTCCACCATCACCAGCGGCAGGAGGTGGAGGAAGGACTGTCCTGTCAGTGACCAAGGGGGAGTTATTATTGTAAAAGTCCTCGTCATCGGATTCCGTCATCTCCCCAGAGCCGAAGGCCGAGACCTCCACAGGGTCACCACAGTCCTCCTGGTCCGGGGGGCAGGAAGGGTGAGGAGGGAGTATCAGGGACTCTTTGGTGGTTTCAAGTGGGGATAGGAGGGTAGGAGGAGGAGGGATGACGGGGTAACGGGTGGCGATGGATGGGGGCTCAAGGGAATCCACTGTTATAATAGGCAACACTAATTCACCTCCTAGAAAGAAAACAGAAAAGGTAGGGGATCCTAAATTAGAACAGAATTAAAACCGAAATGTTGGCTGAGCAGTTGTGCTCATTAAGATGGAAGCACAATCTGCTCATTATGTAGATTATTAGTGAAGAATTAAACTAATATTAGATGGCTTATCGCTGATTTTATTTATAGTGATTGCACATACTATGCCGATTTCTATAATACACGGTTATTTACATTAGCACTTGGCAACCGAGGAGAAAAACAAACTGTCTGGAAGGTATGCAGATGTGTGGGTGTGCAGATTAAGAATGTTTAATAATGCAATACAGCAAGTAGTTAAAAGAGCTCACATGCAGAAACAAACATACAAGATGACCCGTGAAAGGCGGCAGCTGAATGAAGAGCACATAATAAACACAAGAACATTAAGTTTTAAATTGCCATGCTGCGGTTTGCACATCTGTAGGCAGAGGTTAAGGAATGATAAGAGAGCAGAAAGGTTATTGTATAAATGAATCACACACAAAATGGTTTTCTGAAAGCACTTAATATGTTATAAATATATATTTGTACTAGATTCTCCTGTGTATTTGTATATATATAAAACTTTAATCTAATCTGGTTGTGGAGGATTATAGCATTCTGCAGAGTTACATATGTTACAGATACAGATACACACTTATGGCCAATAGGTCCTCTTTCATTATTATTTGTGTCACACTGTTCCAGGCCAGACAACAACAAACAATTCTGATAAGGTCATATTAATAATTAAGGCAACCATAATAAGGCCGTACTCTTAAGTTCTACAGCTTGTTTCTGTCCCAAGCCTGATCAGCCTCTCCTAATGTCTGAAGTACACTCCACAAAGATTGCCTTTGATTCCCTTTAGTGAGCTATAAACACAGGGTACAGGATGAATTAATGCTGGTTGAGTCTGTAATAACTATCCACATAATGACAGCTATTTGACAGAATCACTCAGCATCTGAGTATAAGATAACAGAGGTTTTTAAAAACAATGATGCCTGTCTGAAACCACTGCATTTTGTCTGCACTCCTCGGTAAAAACAACATTAGTCATCTAAACGCCCAAACTACCATCGCTTCATAATGGCCAATTGACCCACCTGTTCCCGGTTCACACTCTTCCAGGTCCTCATCATCACTTGGACACTCAGCGGATGCCACCAAAATATCATCAGAGTTCTGTGGCTGAAAGGAAATGTGGAATATAATTTCTTTTTAACAAATATACAATAGACCTTTTTCTTAATTCAGACTTGCAGACGGTGTCTTTTCACGCTGACTGTCCCGTCTGGGAAAACATCCGCAGTATGCAGCACTGTACTACTTAAGTGTTTCTGCCTGGAGCGACACCAGTAAGACTACAAGCTCAAAATGAGCTCATCTGCAGCTGCTTTTTATCCTTTACCCCTTTGGCTGACTTTATGTGTGTACAAACAATGGAAAAACATTGCTGTTGGAGATTCTCAGTCGACTAAATGCTATATAATGTGCTTTTACGCAATTCTTTTGTATCAAGTTTGCAAAAAAACATAAAATTCTCACATATGTCTAATGAGTTTTTAGGATGCACAGTGGGCTCTGGGCAGAGTGGGCAATAGAAGGCTCACTAATGGATTACATTGATTGAAAATATAGAGATGACCATTTTAGGGTAGATGGACAAAAGAAATGGAACAAAAAAGGCACTCTGCAGTTTTATTAGGAAGAACAGTGCCAATGGGGGTTCTTTAAAACCTCAGGACAAGTACAACCACTGAAAGTTCTCCAATTTGAACGGTTTTCAGCTTTTATCTTATTCAAATACCCTGTTTTTTATGTTTCTGCTGTATTGTAAAAATACACTGAGCAAGAATGCTATCATTATCATTATCCTAATCCTAATACCTTGATAGAAAGCAAGTTATGTAAATGAATTCAAAATCAAACATGCTGGATCAAACTTGTTATTTAATAGATTTATGAAACATTTTAGCTTAGCTATTACTGCATGCAAGGTTTTAAATGCACAGTTCTTTTAACAAGGGAAGCAGTTAGATGTTTAAGGATGCTGTGAAACACTGAATTTTGTCACAGCGTGCGACTTAAATGTGGTAGATTTTTATTTCTAACTTCTGTCGTGATGATCAAAAAAATAAAAAGGAAGAAAAATGAAGAATTTCCTCCCAAAAGAGTATTCATGTTCATAAATCCAGCAAGTCTTAAAATGAAAAATGAAATCAGAAAAATAGGCTCGAAGTTTTAGCTGATTGTGCTTGGTTTTAGCCCTGCATTAATCACAAGTTTGTATTTTTGACGTTGATTAAGAGCGTTAAGAATGCTCAGATATATTAGTGACCTGTAAACATGCCTCCAGAAATGTAAATTTGGGAAGCAAAGTGAATCATACACATCCCCAGATTTCTACAGAGCTAATTAATTAAAAGAAATCATCCTGTTATTTAGCCATATTTTAAATCACTTTTTCCTACTGTGAAAACAGACAACAACCTTCCCCTTATGAGCCAATTACCTCCCTGCTGTCAGCAAATTAGCGCCCCCCTTTAAACTCACTGACCTTTGAGATGCTCTCCCTCAAGCTGGGTGACCGCTGCCTGCGGGTGGTGGTGGTGGCCATTGTGGTGGTAGTTTCCATGATTGTAGTAGACATATCAGACACCGCCAGTGGGGTGACGGAGGTGGTGTCGGTGGTCACCACCGAGAGCGAGTCCCCGACCAGGCGCAGGTTCCCCTCCACCTGCACGCTGGGATCGTTTTCAGCTGCTAGTTTGAGCACCTGGAGACCATTGTAATACAGCCCTGAAATCTGACCCTGGAAGGGCCGCCCCTTGTCATAACCGCCAATTTTAATGGCTGCCTGGCTGTTAAAGATGGTCAACTGTCTCCCTAAAGTTAGACAGAAACACAGAGAAAGAAAAGATGGAAAAAGGGAGAGAATGGCATCCATAGCACACACACAGAGACGGCATATGGGAGATTCTGCACAAGAACATCATGTGAGCCAGGTGGGATTTAGTAATTAATTTGTTTAAAAGCTGATTTAGGCGTTAACTTTAAAAAGGGAAATGTTAGTGAGCTGCAAGTTTATAAAATTTGATTTTACACATGCAAGAGGAGGCTCAAAGCCTATTTAGGTGTTTATTTAAGATTTATGATTTTGAAATGTCACTGAATAAGTTAGCAGCTGCCTGTGGGAAAATGAGTGATGTTTTCCAGGATATTTATATTTATCTCTTAGCTTTAAAAAAAAAAAATGGTGTGATGATACGTATCTCATGGCTCCTTTTAACAGGTAACTACTAAAATGGCAGTCTTGCCACACATCAGACTGCGTAAAGCTGAATGACAGTAAAAATTAAACTCCCTCCTCCCACTGACTTCATCAGCCATTAGGTCATTAAAACATGCTTTTCCGTGGGTTCCCCCCGGTCCAATTGTTTCACCTCCTGAAAGGAGCAATGATATCCAACAGCACTGTTGTCAGCACCTTTCCTGATAAGCGGTGTTACATCTGAGGAGGAGGACTGCAGTAATGGGCCCAACTCAGGAGAATACTTATTAGCAAAGTTAATGGCTGCAAACAATGATCTACTTTAACAGCCTGTCAGGGCTGTTTTGTTGCAGCAAAAAAATTTCAGCTTGGGAGTCTGATGTGATTGTTGTAGTACAATGTAAGGCAGCACAAGATTACAGGGAACAAGAAAAGGGAAAGAGGTTCATTGGAGGGAACACATCCTGGAGCTATGGTTTAAAATATGGTTCAGTTATTAGGAGCGAAACCTAGTCAGCTTATGGCCAGTGTTAGTTTCACTGGTATTAATGAAAATGTTACACAGCATTTTAATGATATTTATGTAGAATAATTACACACAGTATCTAATTACACACAGTCATTAAGAGGGGTGATAGAGGGTTAGACAAGGGTTATGCGCTTTTAGGTAATTTAGTTTAAAATGTTTGTTAAGGTGCAGCTTCTCCACAAGGTGTAAGGATGACAAAAAGAGATGGCAAGTATGCTATACCCGTTTGCTTTCACACTCATTTTTCTGCTTAAAGCTATACTGCGGCCATTAAAATTCATAGCCAGTACAAGTTCCAATTAAAATGGAAATGTATACGTCTGGGTAACCTGCACTTTGTCACCCTTGTCTTCTGGCACTGCACCTCTCAGGGGGAAGGTTTATTTACTAGTTATTTCAAGGATTAATTAATTCATTAATCAATTATATTTTTACCTTTATCGAGTAGCCACTCGTCAACTACCCGACCAAGTCTGTATGGGATTCTTTGCCTAGCAATAGCCAGTCGTTCATTATCATAGTGTCCTTCAAAGAATTTGGAGAGACAGGTTAAAGGTTAAAGTCTGCAAGCTGAAACATCACATGGTTAGAAACAAAGTTATAATGGCTAACAGGTTTAACAAGTTATCAATTTTAACCCAGCTGTGAGTTAAAAGAAACTTGAGCTTTACTTAGTGTTATCTAGTTATTACGAGTAACAGTGTTAATGCTAATTAGAGCAACGTTTAGGCTATTTATAATGCGCTACTCTAGTTAGTGTTATTTAGCTATTTTTTTTTTCAAGCAAAGCATAATCTTCAGTAATTACCAATTACAGCAGAATAATTTTATGTACTTTATAAAAGAGAGGTTAATTCACAAGAAACAACCAGAAAATCAGGAAAACAGTTGCATTTAGACAGTGATAAAAAGTCAGAGTTAGCGTAGCGTAGCATATGAATTTGATTGCAGTCATTACAGAGAGCCAAAGCCCCACTCAGCCCCGCTTCAGTTCCAAAATGCATTTTTATAATGCGCCGCGTGATATACATGCGGCGCTTTTACTCAAACTCCCAGAAGGCAGCGGCAATGTGTCAACAACAAAGACTTATGGGAGTTGCTGTTAAATTTTGCGTCTCTTTTTTGTGTGTTCATTCATTCACCGTCTTGTTCATTCATTTGAACAAGACAGAAACGGTGCTCCAGCGAGACGGGGCTTCAGCTCTCTTTTAAACACATGCAAGTGCAAATGGAAAAAAACAACAACAAACAAAATTAAAAATAAAAATAAAAACAAGCAACATACAATAACTACAGTATGAACTGTTTCTAGACATTAGGAAAGCCCCGAATTTCAATGTTTGCCTGTCACTGAGGAGTTTCTATCAATCATCAGCCGCAGGGTCTCTAACAGAATTTACAATTAGTAAATTCTTGGTGACATTATTTTGTTCCATGTACTGTCTGCTGAGAAAAAAAAATATTTGCAAGCATGTTTAACTAAGGTATAATAAATAAAAATGTAAATAATTCTTACAATTTAAAGTCAACCATGTCATTGGACGTGGTGTAATAACGACAATGAGATTACAGGAAGGATTGAGATTAAAGCATTCAATTGAAGAGGCAGTTAAATAACAGTTAAAGTAAAGCTTAACTAGACTGTTTTTACTTTAATATTTAATATAGTGATTAAAACTGAACATGCATTGAGCCTTTGGAGGCTGTCTGCATTTGTGGTGTTTGATGTGTAAATAATCTCATACTGCAGCACTTTTGAATTTCACCTTTGTGATGTACACTTCCTGTTTATAACCGTGCTGTGCACTGCAGTCATTTGCCAGGTGAACTGTTTCAAAATCACTGATTACTGAGTGGAAGCTGACAAAAAGGTACACACCACCTTCACACAATTTTGATTTATGTGCACCGGTGGTATATGCATCTGTCCTTTGAACACCAGCTGGAGGCATGGAAAGGCTGCAGGTTCTGTCCCACTATGCCAGCTGGTGCACCTGTTCTGAATAAGGTTAATTGGTCAACTGGTCCAGCACAGGTAAAAGCACAGCCGGTTGTGACCACATTGTGTCATTTTTTTTTTCGGTTTTTTTTTTTTTTTTTTTGGGTCTATTTGTGTGTTGCATGCACATAGTTTACTGAGTTTTACTGAGATTTATTAGATTATTTTAAGTTATCTGGATATCAAACATAAAATAAAACTTCAATGTAAAACACAAAATCTTGACTGGTGCTACACTTTAGAGGACCGAAAGTTACATTTTATTAAAAAAGTGAATTTACGCAATCTTACGTCTCACAGCAGACAGGTTAAGTATGATCAAACACGATCACTACAACACTTTTAATGTCAGCAAGAATTTAACAGGTGAATATTTACTGAAACCAACACTATCGCTTTTAATTTAAGCCCTGAGGTTCGAACATTAGCGGCTAAAAAAACTGGCATATTAGGCTGAAATAGCACTTAAACCACATAAGAATGGCTTAAGTATTACATCATTCAGAAAAAGTCTAGCAAATTCCACCTGAGCCACAGCTTCACATCTTCCCACCTCTCCACCAAACTAAATGCAAATACGGCAGCAGCTGACGAAAGTACCTTCATCGCTAAACTCGAAAAGCAGCTTCGGGGAAATTTATTCATTTCAATTCATTATATTTTTATACAATACAGAATTTTCAGTTGCAAGACGCAACTTTAACAGATATCTTATAAACTGATAAAATAAGCACACAGGAACACTGAATTAAAATTACCCAGTGGGCAAATTGCCAAGCAGTTTTTTTTAAACAAGATGGTATATTTCATAACTGCTCATTCAGAGAATTTCATATGCAGACATGCGACTCTTTCTCACACCCTTTCATGCTCTCTCTCTATGCATATAATAACTTACAGAGTTTGTCCTATGAACCTTACCTGGTGGGTAACGCTCAATGACTGGATGGTTGTCCACCTGGAGAGTGGCATTGCCACCGCTGCGTGTGAAGCGCACAACATGGTACTTGCCATCATTTACTATGACAGCGGGCTCGTCAATAGTGATGTCATCTGTCCCCACATTGAAGATGACACCGATCTTTCCTTGATCCTGCAGGTCAAACACAAGAATGAATGCGGCTCATTAAACAAATGACAAAAGTTGTCGGCAACACAGGCCTCCCCCCAGTGGGTTTGGGGAAAGCCACTGAAACATGTTGAGTAATCACTTAAAAATAAATGAACATCAGGGATAACCCTACTTAGAGGTATTCCCCTGCTTCTAAGGGCCTGGACTTTGAGCCTTTGGGCATTTACCCTGGGGGGCATTGTGCCCCACTTCATACTGCTGCTGGATATCACTATTATGAGAGTATAACAGAGGTTGTGTAGTGGTAGTCGTAGATCCCGGTAATAGTCATTATTGTTAGTATTTATTTATGCATTTATTTTACAGCTCTGCTGTTGGTCATTTTACGAATGATAAAATACTATATAATTTACTCTGTGCACCAAACCTACTATTTTGAATTAAAGTCAAAGTGTTTCTTTCTTTGCTGTTCTATTTTTCTTTTTATAATCTTTTTCACACTTTTGTCACATTTAAATAAAATAAGTCTGACTCAAGAGACAATAGCTTGACAAGTAGAATCTATCTACTTGTCAGGCCAGGAACCTTGTTTAAACAGAAACCCATATCCTTTGTGACATGGGCAGTATGTTTAGTTCTTTCTTTAGGGTTCAGCGCCATTTCCCCTCAGCAGCCAGCTCCACTTTTCTGATGTGGATCACTCTTGACAGAATCCTGCTGTTTCTCTTTTGGTTGACCAACTTCTCACCCTGTCAGCCTCTACCTACTCCTGCCAACCTTCCTGAAAGGTCAAATCTGCTTCTCAAACTAGCCCTTGTTTGGCGCTAATAAGAAACATTGGAAACAAACTCTGTGGGGTCTCTGTGCCTGTCCGGCCTTTGTACGTTCATTGCCTTGCAGTCATTTTAAATGCAAGCCAAGGTCAAAGTGCTAAGGTGGTTATAATAGACATCCACATAAACCCTGCACATAAACCTGCAGGGGCGCTTTATGCGGGGATGCAGTAACCTTTTAATGCTGGTGCAATACTGAAGTGTGGGTAGGAGAGTAAAAAATCGGAGAAATAGATTACAATATCATACTTATTTAGCTGCAGTCCAATGATTATGCAATGCCACATTATAATATGTAATAACACACACACACTAACATGTTGCGTGCATAGGTGGCCGGCTATTATCCCACCCCCGTAACATGTATATATCAACTGTTTACAGTCAAGGACAAAAAAATCTGAAGGTTCTTATTCAAACAACCTGCTGCTGGTTACACCGCATCAAACCTTGAACCGGAGAGGGAAGAGGTGGTAAAGAGTGAAAATGACTGGAGTAGTGTTTTATTTGAATAAAATCTTGCAAACCGCTGGCCTTCCATGCAATGATGCGCAAAATATCTACTGGCCTTACAGCCATTATGTAAATATCTTCAACAGTGGGGCTTTCATTGCAATTGGATTCCCTGCCTCTACTGTCAGAACTGAGCTGCACAGCTTATTCCTTGACATGCACCATTTCATATAACTGATTGTTCCCCTTTTCTTCTACTTCCAGTATTGCATTACTGACTCAAAGGCTAAAAATTCAAATACGTAGACTTCTTTTCCTGCCTTGACGGTGGCTGCTATTGTGTGATGTAAAACCTGTCTCGGTGCTTTGCTCTTACCCCCTAATCATATGTAAAATCATTCGAGAAACCTTTTGAATTTGAAGTAATTATTCATGCTGACACTGCTGGTGTTAAGTACAGAAGTTTCGAGGCTTCTTTGGAAACACTGAAAACCCTGTTAATATATTTTGGACTGTTATCTTTTTGTTTTCTGAAATCACCTGAAAGCCATCATAAACTCAGGAACATGTGCAACTGAATTAGGATGCCTGAACTAAAGTTGGGCAGTTAAAGCCACAGAAGTTACGCAGAGCATGAAAACCCACTTAAATGACAAAGGGTTACCCACTCGCAATTACTCCATATGAGCTTAATTAGAGATAGAGTTTATGCAGGTTAGTGGGAACTTTGTTAGGAAAGAACTAAGTCACACTTTGGTTGCTGAGAAATCTTTTTAAAACCATTTGATGCACAGTTAATATGAATTCCTTATATATATTTTTATTGTAAATATCCGTTATATTCTTTTTATACTCATCTGTAACCTACATGGAGAGCTTCGGAGAGCTTGTCCATAGTTTAATTATTCTTCCGATGATGCAAACTGATGAGTAGTCATTAGGCAGCTACAGGGTAGTGTGACCTCAGGTCAAATTCAACCCATGTCCTCTGGACAACAATTAAAATCTCCAGGGCCTGAAGAGTCTGCCTGGGGCTTCTTAAAGCTTCAAAAAGAGCTGTTCCTATTTTGCTTACTCAGTCTTAGAGCGTGATTGCAAAATAGCCCCGAAGCACCTTGTGACAGCTGGCAAAGCAACACTAATGCACCCCATTTTTAGTAAACAAAAGCTTGGCCATTCTAGTCAACACATTCTCACTCCCAACTTATCACATACTGATGCTTGGTCATGACCCCTTGGCATCACATTTTTACTCACTGCCCTTTAGCATCATTTTTTTTTTTCATTTGCCGGGTAGAGCATCTGGCAGATAAAACACAAAAACGAAGGCAATGCGGTGCTGAAAGCAGCACTTTGTAAATCCTAAAGCGAGTCAATCCTTCTAGACACCCATGATAAAATGTCCAACTTTATATCAGAAATAAAAAATATTTGCAGCCTGGTACATTCTGGTCTCTACAGCTAATTTCCCCCTTTATCAGAAACGGAATCGGCTTTATTGGTCAATTATGTGCGCACATACAGGACACTGGCTCTAGGTTTTTTCACTGCTCTGAACAGAATAGGCAAACAGACAATGCAGACAATAGCAACACGATTCAGACAATGACAACATAAATATAGCATTTTCCCAGACTGATATGTGCAATGGTTCAGAGTGCAAGATGCTAGAATAATCATAGAATAAATAAGGTTCCTACTGTATATACAGTCGTGTGAAAAGCATGCAGTACACCCCATCATTCAGTAGCTTATAGAACCACCTTTAACAGCAATAACTTGAATTAACCATTTTTTTGTATAACGTTATCTGTCTCTCAAATCATTGTGGAGGAATTTTGACCCACTCTTCTTTACAGTGTTGCTTCAGTTCATTGAGGTTTATGGGCATCCGTTCACACGCAGCTCCCGTGAGTCCCACAGCAATTTTAACTGGTTGAGGTCTGGACTTTGACTGGGCCACTGCAGCACCTCCATTCTTTTATTTCTCAGTCATTCTGCTGTAAATTCGCTGCTGCGCTTGGGATCATTGTGCTGTTGCATGACTCAATCTAGGCCAAACTTTAGCTGTCAGACAGATGGTCTCACATTTGACTCTAGAGTACTTTGGTATACAGAGGAGTTCATGGTCGAATTCAGTGACTGTAAGGTGCTCAGGTCCCGTGGCTGAAAAACAAGCTAAATCATCACCCTCCACCAGCGTGTTTGACAGCTGGTATGAGGTGTTTGTGCTGATATGCAGTGTTTTCACCAATCATGGCACTGTGCATTACGGCTGAAAGACTCCACTTTGGTCTCGTCTTGTGGTTTGTTCAGATGCAACTTTACAAACCCAAGCCATGCTGCCATGTTCTTTTTAGAGAGACGAGGCTTTCTCCTGGCAGCCTTTCTAAACAATCCATGCTTGTTCGGTCTTTTTCTAATTATACTGTCATGAACTATAACCCTGAACATCCTAATTGAGGCCTATAGAATCTAAGATATAGCTCTTGGGTATTTTTGCAGTTTCTCTGAGTGTTGAATTTGCTGTGACGTCCACTCCTGAGAAGATTGTGTTAACACACACTCGAATGCTCCAGATCAGCAAATTACTTGCTTTTACAGAGGCGCTCACACTTACTGATATCCAGTTAATCAAGTGCATTTGATTAGCAGCACCTGGCTGCTACTAAACCTCTCAATTCCTATGGAAGCAGCAAAGGTGTACTTCGTTTTTCACAGGACTGCACAGAGTCCTGAGGTGAAATTGTATGTTTCCATTAGTATCGCTTAACCACTGTGTCTGTGAGATGCAGTACAGTATATACTCTATAGATATAGCTTGCTAACCAAGCTGTCAGGCATTACCTGATAACTTACCCCTCTATCCTCTCGGCTGAATTTGGTCACCTCTGGCTCCAAGAACCAAGATGGCCACATCCAAAATGCAAAACTAGAGGCTTCAAAACAGTACTTGACACAATAATGGTGACGTCACAGTAGCTACATTAATCCTATCTATCTTCTATAATAAAAAAAACAGTGCATATAAGGGGGTTTGACATAGATACTTTACACTAAAGGGATATCCAGTGCTTTAAAATGCGATGCTAAGGATCCCTGACCAAGTGATACATCGGGAATATGACTAGCCTCTCCCAGTAAGTGGTTTTTAATGCCCATCTAACTGCACAAAAGCTGTTTTGACATCAGCTCTGATGGACCCTTACTTTTTTCCCCCACTGGAGTATCATTCCAGCATCTCAATTCTCATCTTACCTGCTACCTACTCTAATTCACTTAAGGGAAAAAGAACTGATCATTATAGGGATATGTGATTTTAAGAATTGACAGTATCTTCAAATGAAATGATGACATGAAAAGACGAATTAAAAGAATTACAGCACTAACAATTCTTCTGTGATGAGACATCACTGCCGCCTGGTATATTTTTAAACAGAGCACAGAGTGGACAGATCATGATTCTTTTAAGAAGACCAGCATATCTGTCTGGCTCGGTTTGTCACCAGCCAAATGTCTGTCTCTGAATTGGCTGGGTTTACTAGACTCTCTACTAGAGACTTCTTAGAGGTGGGTGGGAGTCTGCAACAATACTGTTGGGATTTTAGAGACTTCATATCTCATAGGAATGATAAAGTGTGTTTTGATCAGGTGTATCATTGCGATTGAGCATAAGGGTTGCATTATTTTCTTTCATATATATATACAGTGAACCCTCGCTATAACGCACTTCACCTTTCGCGGCCTCGCTGTTTCGCGGATTTTTTTAGTGCCGTTTTTTATGTATTTTTTTTTTTTTTTACAGTGTATGAACGCACATTGTGTTCTGCGTCCTGATTGGCTGTCAATCTCTGCTACAGCGGAGCGGAGTCAGCACGAGGCACAGTCAGAGGAACTGTGAAATACGTGTGAATCACAATGTGTCCAACCTCGTTGGTTGATTATTAAACTTATTATTTTACAGTATTTCTAAAAACTATCATAGTTATTTGTAAGAAAACGTTTCTATTTTTATTTCTTAAACAAATGCTTTGGCCTGAAAACAGGTTTTGATCTTTGGTTTTCATTCTATAGTACTGTATAATAATTAGTAAAATAATAAGTAAAAAATAAAGCTGACTACTGACTGCCTATTTTAGAACGTAACCCCCGCGATAAACGAGGGTTAACTGTATATATATTCACTGTGTATATATATATATTTTTTTTTTACACATACAATCCTATTCAAAACAGAATATGGCTGCCAACTTACTTATAACCCAAGTGCTTCATAAAAATAAGAAAACTCACTTAAGAAATCACTGAGGTCCACCCAGACATCATCTGGTAAGTTGATCTGCTCTTGAAGCATTGCTTCAACAATTCTAATAGTCCCCATTTTGCACAGTGAATGTTCTGTTTTGTTTTATCTTTTAGTCACTCATTAAAAACATGACCATTTGAAAATAGTATTAGCCGCTCTGATGTGCTCTCAAGTGAATATAGTGATGGTTTGCTGCTTTTGTACAGAATAATTGGTCTTTTAAGCTGGTGTATGTACCATGTTCAAAGTCATATTTTTGAGCTAACCATTTTAATGCAGCAATCTTCTGCAGCTCTGAAATTCCACTGTAATTATTCATCACAGTGGTAGTTTTGAATGAAAAGGGTAACATCTAAAGAAAATCTGAACCATATTAACCTCATATATCATTGTTTCCTTTACTATTTTTGACTCTCTCTTGCGGCCACTGTTATTTAAACCAGTGCGCTGCTTCTTTTTATTACCTAGTTTTCAGTCGTCCTCTTCAATAGAGGGCAAAATACATCGAAGAAACAGAACGTGACAAAATGAAGAAATAACACTAAATCGGAATATATTAAAACAAATCACAACTTGTGTCTCTACAAAACAAGAAGGCGTGAAATTGTTGGGAAACTAAAAAAAGACAACCTCAACACCACCTGAACTGTTTTGGATTTCCCTCCGTGGAGCAGTAATAAGGTGTCAAACTCAGCAATCTGTCTGTGTGCAAGGACTTGGCAGATGCTAGGAAAAATGTTTTCAGCTCACTTTACACGCAGGCAGCAATCCTTGCACTTACGAGCAACAGTCTATGCCTGGCAAGGTCAGATTCAGACTTTTAAAACTGGAAATGCAATTTAAATGAGGCAGTTTTAAAAACCGTCCAGCGCAGGATTTTTGAACCAAAACATGTCAAGTAAATGACACGTAGAGCAAAACACACTTTTTTTTTTGTTAAATCTTAACACTGCAAGTATATTTCAGGTTTTTAGTTGTAAATCAAATACTGTTTTTCAGTATTTTGTAATATATGTACAAATTATACTAAATCTTTACAATTAACAGAATATCAGTTAAAATTAAACTGTGTTTGGTTTGGCTGGATGACTGTGACGCCCCTTTTGAGTCTTTCCTCTTACCCTGCACTCTGAGTTAAGCGTAAGAGACACAGTTAATGTGCTGTGGAAAATAAGGAGAAGAGTGATGACAGGAGTGATTTTTATTTCTAGCCTTTTTCGTGCTTCTACGTGTTGTATTTGCACCAAAAAAAATTTCAATATTAGACCAAACGAGTCAGATAAATCAGATAGGAAGTACCTTTCCACATGCTTAACAGCAGGTACTTTAATACAGAGACTGATATTACAATTCAAATTCGTTTTAGGATAAAAATGATACAAATAAAAGAGGCTTGAACCTAAATCACAACTGGCTTCCGATGGGTGAAATAAACCTTTTGATCAGAAGACATTTTTTTACAATGTAAACAATTCAATCTGGTTGCTTTCAGGCTGGGTTCTTTCCACACACTCTGGGATCCACTCTGCTTTTTTTTTTTCTGTGTATGCTCACTACAGTAATGCAAATGCCTGGTCGTGCACACAAAAAATGGCAGCTTCTGAGCTGAAACGGTCCTCTGTTTTTAGGGAGCTGATCGGCCATGTACCGGAGATTAGATAGCCACTGAATGATGAATGGAGGATGTAGTCATCACTTTCGCATGTATCACACTGTTCCAATTAAGTGCATGTGCATCCACACATGTAAACACCAGACAAATGACCTCAAATCTCCAATCAGAATGGAGCCAGCACTCTAAAAGGTCAGATGTGTGATTTTAGAAGGCATTCTTTTTAGTAGTGTCTGCTAATAAGGCAGCGACTTCAGTTACGAGTTTTGTCCTGCGCTTTAACAACAGATGTGATTTTAATTATTACACCACTCACAGACATTTGACAGATCTCCCTTCTGGTTTTCATCACTGCACACCTGTCCTGTGGCTACATACTAAAAAGCCTGATTTCCCTCCAGAAAAGGCACCATTGCAAGCAGCTGCTGAGGAGCCACTTGACTTGAACAAATAAGACACACGCGCGCGTTCTTCACCAGAAAATATCTCGTAGTCTGCTGACGTGCGTGTGCCTCTTCTTCTTGTACTCGTGATTTATTAATTCCTATTTTATTTCAATATTTGGACTCAGATGACACTAATCGGTGAATCATACAAGCTGTGATGCTTCTGTGCCAAGTTAGAATAAGGACAAAGTCTAGTTAAAACTTCATTTAAAAATAGACCGAGAGGTTTAGTTATATCCATTTCATTTAATTAAGATTGGAGCATATTAGAACTCTACCAGCAAATATGAGCTCGCTTCCTGTCAGCTCATGTGGTGAGAAATGGTGACATAAGACTTACATGTTTGTCACCATAGCTGTCTTTTTCTTCCCCCTTTCATAGCTGTAACTGTTTCTGCACTTTCTATATTTACTTAACTGCCATTGGAAATGCTGGTATGAGCCTGTGGTTTTTAACCAACAATATGACGGTGCAGATCACCACCTACTTACTGTTTATTGTTGCTTGCCTACTTATTTCTGCTGGCATTATATAGGTTGAAAATACTGCAATCAGCATCTGCGTCGCTTTATGTATCGATACAACCACATGCACTGCAGTAATTCCTGAGGGAAGCCGACATCTCTTGTTAGCTTTTCCCTTAAAGAACCCATGTGTTACATGGCTCCCTTGTTGTGGGAAGCTTGTGAGTGTTTGAGAAGTAGCTGCAGCCACTCTGAAGCACATGCTGACATCACAGTTGCTGTAATCTACCAAAAAAAAAAAAGTGTGTGGATATGCACAGTGCAACAGCTATCCAAATGTTGTGAATCATTTTGCAGAAAGGGAAGTTCATGTGACGTTATGATGGTGTCTCTCTCTGCCTCCCTCTCTTCGTGCAGAGTTGGTTCAGTTAATAAAGGTTAACGAGCTAACGAGGAAGCCTAGAGTAAAGACACAGCAGCGTTTTTTAAATTTTAAAGAACTTAAAAAAAGTCAGAATCAAACTCAAGGTCTAGGATCTTATTCAATTACAGAGAACCTGGTAAACTAATTGAAACTGGTAATCTGCACAGAGCTGACAAACAAAAAACTCAAATGTTGCATTTCAGTGGAGTGAAGTTCACATCATGGTTTCAATACATGTTGTTTGGGCATTCAAATTGTTGCTGTTGAATCTGGAGGAAGCTCTAGTTGGCAGAGGGAGTGGACTAATTTGAACAGTTCTGGTAAGCTGCACACCTCACATAGCCCCGATTTTCATCCATCCATTTTCTTCCGCTTATCCAGTTCAGGAGAGCCAGGCAACCATTCTAATTCACACCTACAGCTAACTTAAAATTAATAGTTAACCTAACCCAATGCATGTATTTGGACTGTGGGAGGAGCACCCAGGACCCGCATAACGTGCTGCAGCCCAGATTTCTATGATATATACAGGATGTTGTCCTTTTTGACACTTAAACCAATCACAGTGCTTCTTTATATCCTCATTTACAGAGTATGACATTAACTAGCACAATATGAATGACCATAAATGCTATTAAGGATAATTCATTCTACACAGAATGCTTGCTTTCATATGCTCACAACACGATTTTAAGCTCATGAATACAGGATGCAGTTGGTGTGTGCAGACTCGCTCATAGAAGGAAATAACATGAATAGCAAAAATATCTTAAAATCTCTCTGGGTAATCATTTTTACATTTACTGTCTATGTACCTCCACATTTTTAAAAATGTAATATTTAGAAACCAGAAAAGGAATGATCACACGTATTCATAGCATAGCCGCAGGTCGTATGTATGAAATATTTAAATTCTAATCTTCTTTAAGTGTTTTTTTTTTCTCCCCCCATCAAAGCAGTGTGATACCATACCGGTCCTCCTTTTTTTGTGACAAAGCCACAGAGATTCACATTCTTACTATGTGCAGCTGAAGATAGTCTCCAAGCCCATGGGTGCTCTCCACTCGCACCAAGATGGCATCCTTCTGCTGAGTGCTGAAGCCCACGGCTAAGCGGTCAGCTCGGGTGCTCGGGCGCTCGTTGGGGGCCCAGGTGAATGTGATGAGAGCCCCGCCTTTCCCGAAGATATATGTGGTGCCAGCTGGGAACAGGGACGATAAAAGAAAGATGAGAGGACAGACAGCAGCCAGGGACATTGATGAAGCACGTTTTTGAGCCGTGAATAGGCAGCATTTATAGTATAGTTAGTATTGCCTTATCAGGTGGCTTCACTTAGTCTAGGCTCTTTTAACTATTTTAACATAATTTGTTAGTCTTTTTTTTTTTTTTTTGAAGTGCCAACCCTTATTATAAAGAGATGAGTTTCCATGCCTCTCTCCTTGCACACAAGCTACCTTTCATTTTTCAAAATCATGCCATAGGCAGAGAAAAGCTTCAACCAACCAAAGATGGGAGATTTATTAAAGAAGCCCGCTCATGAATCTCCATTAAATAGCCTAAACTACTCAGTATGATAAAGCTGTACATTCACAGATGTAAACTTATCATGCGCCATGGAAATCCAGAAATTAACGGCATCTTTTGCCCCTCTACCCTCACGGTTTTTGACAGATACCGATTATATTTTGCACAACTTTAATTTATATATTTTTTATCATTCAGCCAACCATTTAATAAGGACAAAGTGTATCTTAAACACACAATACTAATATAAAATAGCTGCTCGTGCAGTATCTAGCAGGTGCATGGGAAAGAAATATATCTGCTTGAACCTTTACTGTGTAAGTCATTCCTCTGCACTCAGGACGATTTCTGTCTCCTCGAGATAAATGAGCTGCATTCGTGTTGATTTCTCATTTGCAAGTCTTGCTTAAATTGCAGAATCCATATGCTGATCAGCTGGTAAATAAGACAGCTCTTGCGACATGATATATTCCTAAATTCGAAGAAACTGCATAATGGTAGTTCAACATTAATTTGCTAAATTCTTCACTTTTTGCGAGGACATCAAAACCAGATCTTTAAGCCACATTATACAAGACACACAAGTTTAACTGTGGGAGATCTAAGCTAGGACAAAGTGCTGTCCGCACGTTACACAGTTATGCAACGACAGACGATAGTGTAGTCACTGTAATACATGGTGCAGCAGAAATAAGAATTACCTCAGGTTGTACAGCACAAACTCATGTTGGATTGTTTTAACAACTGAAAGCTAAGAGCTGCTTCCATGGCCGGTAGTTTTCAATGCCTGATACTCTCAAAGATTTCGGTACTGAAGCTCAGAGAAACACTTGAGACAAAATTGTAGCCTCAATGCCAACCTTCCACAAAGACTCTACTCTTCAGCGTAATGGGCACTCACTATACAGGTTTCCTATTGACAGGATCAAACTGCTGGTTGGATGCTTTCTTAACATTAAACGCTTAATCCAAATGCTCAAAAACACCCTGTACCGGCTTTGAATTTAAATTAAAAGGGCAGGTTCTCTGACAGCAATTATTTTAAAACAAAATTATTTCTTACTGAGGTAATCTTAATTAATGTCAGGGATTTGCAGTCGAATATGAGTCAGTAACATTAGTCACATCAAAGAGCGGGTTTATTGGCTTCTTCCTTTCAGTTAATGTTATTCACAGCTGGCCTCTTAGTCTCCTCTTCCCAAATTACTTTTGAGAAGACTGAAAAGGTTCGTATGTCCTTGTAGATTCTCCTCTTCTTAGATTACTTTTCTTTGCAGTATTTTGCATTGGGACGTTGTTGCTTTTCACAGTGATGTGTAATGGGTTTCTAGATTCATTTTCAAACCACTACCTTGCTTACTATGCCTGTGTCTTAAAGAAAATGTAGGTTATGAATCACAGATGTAACAACTGCGCGATGAGCCTCGAGGCAGATTTTTTTTTTGGGTCCTTACTGCCACACTGTACCAGAACCAATGCAGAATCTCACATCCTCTCTCTCTCTCTCTCTCTCTCTCTCACACACACACACGGTGTGTGTGTGTCTGTGTGCAAAAAATAATATCATATAGCAGTAATCAACAATATCGGCAAGATCATTCCAGCTTCTCATCAGCACCCTGGACACAAACCATCAAGGGAACAGACACATTTATTTAAGATTATGCTATAAACTCACAACACAAAACAAATTCAGCCTCGCTAAAGTAACATAAAGACAGATCCTCACAGACTGACTGGATGCGCTCACCGTACCAAACAAGCGCACCCATAATCGTCTCCTATGGACCAGTTCTAGATATATTACACACATATATTACAGCATGAGTGCATATTTTCAACTTATAAATGATAACAATGTTTCCGTCCTCTATAAAAACGCAAACTGCTCACCCACCAGAACTTCATCTATCTTTGCGCTCAATAAAAGTCACTGACAGCACTGCTCAAACACAGACTCCTGGAGGTCTACTCATCCTGTTCTCTTCTCTCCTTCCTCTTTTGGGCATAACTTTTTTTTTTTTTTTGCTTTGGCTTAATTTAAAACACTGCTACATCAACAAATTCCTCTATAAGACACTCTGAAAAAGAAATTGCTGCACAGCATTGTCCACAAATGACAGGGAGAAGAGCCAGTAAATTATGCGTCCCTGCCATCAAAATTTTTCAGAAATTGGGCCCCAGGGCATTGTCCCGGCCGGCCCGCTGGACGCTACGCCTTTGTTATGAAGACAACATAGCATTATGATAAATTCCATCAGCCCTGCAACGTATACTACAGCACTTGTATAGATAGTGTACTTGTTTATAAGGAGTTCCAAACTAGCACTTCACCACCAACTCAACAAAAATCAAACACTGGTGATATTTGTTGGAGGGCCATAATGCTGCAGTTGATTATATCATACAAGCCTTCATGATTCCTGGCTCTGTTTACTCTTGTGAAAGCAAACAAAGAGCAGCCAAGCCGCGGTGTGGTCAGTCCACATGTTCTGAGACCCCATCTCATATCAGGTCTCTTTTCAAATTTCACTGTGCAATAGATCCCGGGATACCTCTTTAAATGAATAGTCAAGAGACTTAATCCTCATGAACTTCTTGCACCGAGTCTAAATACCAGTCTTGGTAGACCGCTGCATCACATTTAATAGCGGGATGAGTAAAAATGTCACTAGAATGTCATCAGAAAAATCTGGGTGATTTTGATTATAGACAAATAACGTCAAAAACAAAATGTCCAGTTATGGAAAAAAGGTCATATTTCAACAAAGTGACAAATGAAGTTTTCATTCTTTTCAATATGACAAAGTCATATTTAATCATCGGATAAGTCCTCTCATGTAAAAATTGAATACGCGCTCTTGTATTAAAAGGAGTTTTAGAGAATGCCTTTATGTTAAACTACGGCTTCGTTGAGAAGTTCGAAAATGATCTCTGCCTATTTTTATATACTAAGCTAAACATCCGTATGCAGGCTAATGCACACAGCAGAGTTATTGTTCGCTGTAGTTACTCATCCTATCCATACTGTGTGCAGCAAAACCTAAATGGATATTAATGCAAGTGATGGTGAACAACACTGACATATCTGCTGTGGGAAAGTTCAGACGCAGCTACTAATTGACTCCAGCAGACTGAATTAGTCAAGTGGATATCTTCCAAGGCTACGGGGCTTTTAACTACCAGTGTTTGCTCGCCGAGCTGCAGTGGATGAATAGTAACAAAATAATAGGGAGTTGGAACAAAGAAGACTTACTGGTAGAAACCCTCCCGATTCAGCTAAGTCCTGAGCGTGAAGCCTTGTATTAAGGCTATCATTATTAGAGATTGGTATCAGGAGTGATTTGGTATATTTTAATAGATTCGTCGAGGCTAAAATACAGCACACCAAAATCCAATCCTGTCTTTACTGTACTCAATTATGTGTGAATAACTTTCCGAATAACTAAGCTAAAGCTCATTAACCAAATGGTGTTGGAGTACCTCACTTGATACTGGGTGACTACATATTGATTATTGACCTTCAAGTGCATTTACGAAACTGGGAAATTTCAATTACGTTTGCTGGAAGAAGGGATTTCTTTTTTGCCGGCATACACTGGTGGGATAAATAAAAGCAACTAAAACTCTGAGTCTCTATAAAGTCCTGTCAGTAACGATTTGCCTTGTCAAGGAAACGTCTCACTACTGGTTACTGAACACATAAATTTAGCTTGCTGTTGTGATAATATGGGCAGAGACAGAGAGGGTGGGAAGGTGAATAAAGGTAGCAAGCACTCCTTGCATGTGCATCATGAAATATAGAATATTAATACACCTGCACAGAAACACCTGTCTATAGATAGCAGTAACTCCTGAATTAGTCATAACATTAAAGCATTTCAATACACCTTTCTGCCTTGCTGTTCTGTCTCCTCTTATCTCCTCTTTTCTGTGGTTGAGCTGCATCAACGAAAGCACACATAAAATCAAAATTATGACTATAAACATCACAATTTGTTGCTTTGAAACAACTCCCTGCTCCCTCTCTCCGCTGACTGCCTCATGGGAGTTCTCTGCTCTTGTCTCGTGGCTGTACATTGCGTCTGTGCTTTAATAACAAGGCATCCTTAGAGATTCTCAACTGCAAATTGTGTGCTGCATATCACATCATTATTAGTTTGCAACTGTGGCAATTAACTATATTTTAAACAGGCACTGCAATACTCCAGCTGTCATATATATATATATATATATATATATATATATATATATGAATAGTAAAAAGATGGAGTACTAGCATATTCACTGTGCAAAATAAAATTCGGGATATTAAAGATAAAATATGTAAGATAATGACCTAAAAACTGCTTAAAACATTAAGAAAATAAATTAATCATCATCATAATAAATAACTGATGAGCACATTGTTAAAAATTAATAGCCATGACTTCATGTCAAATGCATGGATCGACTGATATCTACCAAAGTTACATGCTAACCAGCTACTGCCAGCCCATACCCTTATGTAACCCCAAGAAGAGATAGTGAGCCAATGAAGCACCCAGTCTGCCCTCAGTCCATCATGAGAGCAGGAAGATTTAGCGCTGCCCAGAGCTCGTATTTTTCTTTATACCATCTAAGATTCTGATCTCTTGTCAGTCACGTTGAAGGGCAGGAACTCAATGATTGAAACAGTAAACAGAGCGATGGCAACGGCACACAACGGCCCTGGCAAGCGACCACTAGAAAGCAGGATTAAAATGAAAGGCAGCTGGCTAGGTTTTGTTTATACCCTAGCACCTCTCGGCACACTTATGCCTCCCCGCACGCTGCTTAACACATCCCCTCCCGCCCAGCATCAAGCAGTACTGAGGACTGAAGATCTGGTTCCTGCAGCAAGCTTAAATTATGCAGTTTCTCCAGAAGATCACATGCAAGTTGGTTATTTGATGATTTCTACGCTGTTGAAGTGCCTGGAAGTAGACGTGATCACCAGTTGTTCTGTTTACCACAGAAAATAACGCTACAAATGACGAGGAAGTCACTCTGACCAGCAGTGGCACAGAAGTCCCTTCTTTCTTTGATTAGTCTAATTATAAGAAAAATTTAACAAAACAAGTATTTAAATGATTTAGATTCATTATGTATTGTAAAGGTAAAACATTTTTTAGAACCCACTAATAAACTGAAAGTACAACAAACAACACAATACCTAATACATCTGAATAGTTGAATTATTACAGAGGAAGAACGTTATGGAAAAATTAAAATTTTGCTCTCATCCATCATCCGCACGGCTCCGCCCTAGTTTGATGTCCTGCTCAGCTCTGCTTCTCAAGCCTAAAACCCATCCGATTTGACCGTTCTGCTCTGGATTTCACTCTTTATTTGCTCGGATTAGATCTCCACACTCTGGGCTCTCTGCTCACTTCAGCTACGGTTCCCCTGCTGCTCTGCACAGCCAGCAACCTGCCCGGTTATCCACACATTTAGACCTGACATGTTCAGCCCTGCAATAATTATTCATCTTTTATCTAGCTATAATCCCCAATTTATTTATCTATCAATCATATGTAGCTCAGGCTTATGCTGTAGCAAGCTTCATATCAAAATGCGTGCAAACAATATGTTTTTCCAGGGAACCAGGTGAATGTTTGAACACTGATTTCTTTTGGGGATCAAAATGGCTCAGTCAGCAGTTGTAGGTATAAGTGTTTGTAATCTTTATTCTTTTCAATCCCACACACCCTAAAATTCACTATATGATTAATAAACCCATTCTAGGAAAAGTCATGAAATATGAGATGATGGGTTTTTACAGAAAGTTGGGCAGAGAAACCAGAGGAGCACCGCTTCAGCAACAGCTACTTCTTCTAGAGTTAGGCGTGCTACGTACTGCACCTTTAAAACTCTTCTCTTGGTTTATTACAGCCCCATTAGTCTATAATGATATCCCAGGAATAATTTGACTTTTTAAATGCATAGTAATTATGTAAATGAAGCACCTGAATTTCTACAAAGAAACCGCCAGTGACTGTCATGTCTTAATGGATCTTTACACGGCAAATGTAACAGTATGGATTGCTTGTTTGTGCCAAGATGCATGCTACCCACTCAAACATCCTGTTCTTTTCATTTGAGCTCTCAGCCAGCTGAATACGCGAGAGACGAGGCAACATGCTCATAGGACTTGCAAAATACGCTGAGATGCTGGCGATCATTTTTTATCACATGTATCAGTTAAGATGTGAAAAGGTTTGAAAACGCCCCCTGAGCTTGCTGTCGTAAAGAATTCCTGTGGCCAGAGGGAGCGAATATTTGCTGTCATAATGAATCATACAAAAGCAACTAATATCAGCAACATTACTGACACAAAGCAGTGGAATAAGCTGTAAATTACTCATCCTCTCATAGCCATTTAAATCATTTCTGGTGATTATGATCAGGATTTTCATATTTAAGTGCACCCAAGGCTGCATAATGTCAATACACGGTTCTGAATGGCCTGCCAGCCTCCAGCAGGGCAGAAATGTCCAAGTGTAATACAGTATACAGTACAGTATGCTGTGGAGGCATCAGGCAGACAGTTTGTGAAGGGCAACAAGGGCACTTTGCTGGGAAAACAAAGCTGTTCAATTAAGAAAATAAACTCACATAAATCTTTCATCTGTGAGCGGTTTGCTGAAATGGAGGGTTATGGAGAAATATCAAGTTCGAATTTATCGTTTGACTTATGGCATCTGAGGCACACTTCTTCCACGGTCTATTAAATGCAGCTCACTGAAACGATGAAAATGAATAGTGCAGCCTAAAGCCTGACAGAGAGGACATATGGCTCCCAAGTAAAAATATGGCGTTCACGTTGGAAAGTGGCATCATATACTTAGCACAGTGAACACAGACTTTAGAAGTCGAATCAATCAAATCAATTAAATCTGATCAACCAAAAGCCAGACTGAAAACGCTGTGAATCTTAAATAACCACACATTCAGCTGGTACACGCAGACTTCAGCTGTATTATGCTTGAACCGCAGTTTCTGCTCCTATCAGCAAGATGTATCCATACTGTCACTTCTTAAATTGAATGTCTGCAGCTCAGAGCACCTCGAACAAACTCGTCTTATACGCGAGCGTTAAGGTTTCTTCCCCGGCTCAGATTTCAGGTGATGTGTGTCGTAGTGAAACTGTTCTGACAGTGACTCGAGTGCAAGACATTTCCCATCAATGCACCACAATAGCTCTTATGACCATGTCAGCGATAACGACCCCAGCCTTCTCATACTTTGGCCTTGCGACCTTCACTTTTTTTTTTACAAATGTTCAGATTTCTGTAAAAAAATAAATAAATAAATGACAGCTGTGACTGCTTGATTGTGAGCCAGGTGTATTTTGAACATCTGTTGGATTTAAAACAAATATTCATGAAATCGAAAACATTTTTAACATTTCTTATGGTTTGTATTTTCCAGCAATAACCACTGAGGGTGCTTAACCCCGCCACGGGGGGGCCACAAGCCAGTCTACTCCTAATGCTGGTCCCGAGTAAATGGAAAAGGTTGCGTCAGGAAGGACATCTGGTGTAAAATCTTTTTTCAATCAAACATGCTTCATGAAAATGAAATTTCCATACCGGATCAGATGAGGCCCGAGTTAACAACAACTACCACCAGTGCTGGTGTCAGCAGGGTGCCAGTGGAAACTGTGTTACTGTTTGCCGAAGACGAGGGGAAAGGGGTGGGGGGGAGTGTTTGGCGGTGGCAAGAGAAAAGAAAAAGTAGACAAAGGATATTGAAGATGGAACTGCCAGGGAGAAAAAAAAAAGAGGACCGAGACAATTCATAGATGTAGGGAAGGAGGACATGTGTGACAGAAGAGGATGCTAGGGCTAGGATGAGATGGAGGCAGATGATCTGCTGTGGCGACCCCTAAAGGGAGCAGCCGAAAGAAGACAAGGAAGCAGAAGAAAAAGAAGCCATTCAGTGTGCTTCTAGTTTAATATATGCAGTATACAGTAGCTCTGATTGCCACTGGTGGAGTGCCCTATTCCCACTATAGATTCAAATTGTCAAAGAACTCACAGAGAATAACGAAGCAAGTAAAGCAGCATTATTTTATCTCACTGAGATCAGCTTAATAGTTACAGTTCACTTTACTCTCTTCAGGCCACATCAGAGCTATGTTAAAGGGAGACCTCATCACTTTCACACATCAAAGTGTGTTTGCTGGTCTTGGGGAGTTGCATAAAGGCTTGAGTGGCTCCAGTGGGAGCTGCATTAAATCTGATAAATGTCGGTTAGAACTGAAGACTACAAGTTGGAAACGAATAAAAATCTGGTGGTGTGGACATATAGTCAGCTTAGTAGACCTCTACGGCCGGCTACTCATCGTTGCTTAAAGCCCGATGCTTTAATGCGCATCACCTGCTTGGCACACGCCGAACCATAAAGTTGCATCGTGGGTAATATAGATAGCAGGCTTTGGCAAGAAAGAAGAAAGTGTTGCATGCAAAAAGGGATCGACTTTGATCCTGTTCTTAACTGTCCATGATGCGCTTGACAATATAATGATATGTTCTCAGCTGGCTGTGTTAAAATGGTGGCGCGCACATGCTACTGCTAATGCAAACTGAACATTTCCTCTTGCTGCTGCTTCAGATTAAAAGCATTCAACTGGCAAAACACAGAGCAGGCTTTTAATGATTTATCAATAATGCGCCTGCAAAGCAAAACAATAGGAGTTTGTTCTACTAGGCTATAAACCGATACAGCTGTTGCTCCTCTGCTGCATTTCTGCCAAAGGAGTGTTTGCTGTAGTGTAAAATCTCCCTTGCTGTGATCACACGAAGAACAGGTGTCACCATTACAATGCTGATATTACTGGAAGCTTTAATATTATTTTATTCAATGACAAATGGGATTTTGCGATCCCAAAAATGCGCAATGCAACGCTCTATTAAGTACCTGTAATCTAACAGTTATATGGCCTATGGGGGGAAAGAAAGGAACATGCACGACACAATTGCGCACCCTTGGCAAACCACATTATACCAAAGCATTACTTTTATTGAGAACCTGGAAGACTACAAGACTTTCAAATACTCGCTTTCCTAGAAACCTTTTGTCACCAGCTGCATTCATTCATTCTTGTGTTTTAAACTATTTCTCCTTGATAACCTTGAAGCGTTTATATTTTTTAACACATTTTTTTTTCCTTGGTCCATTTCTTTTTTATTAAGAGAAGCTGAATTGTCCATTATGTACCAAGACCTAACATTGACCAAAACCTGTGATGGCATATATATGTATATATATATATATATATAAACTTCATGGCTTTATACTAGCACAGTGCTAAACTGGAATCTTCCTGCTGTAGATTTAAAACATTTCGTACACTGTTTTTCTTGATCTTACGTCTGTCATGCAAGCAGAGGTTTCTGATGCAATATAATGGTACAGCAGGCCAACCTGTAATGTGCTCTCTGACGTGCTAAAAAACATCACGCCCTGTGAATGTGACCCTTCTTCTTTTTATCGACTGCCATAAATGCATGCCCAATGTATTAACTTCATTGCACCTCAAGAGGAGCCTTGCTAATGCTCACTGTAACGTTGCATATAGGCAGGATTACAAGACAATGCTGTTTTTTTTAACCATCCCCCATATAGGCTTACATCTGCAACTAATGCAGAAGGCTGTGCTGCTAAATGGATTGCTAAAAATGTGTACCAATTAGGCGGCATAAATGCAACCTATGTGTGACATGATGTTTAGTTGCTGGCTATTTTGCCAAGAATGCAGCACTTGCACTTCTTTTGTGTCTCGTTTTTTTTCTTTTTTTTTTTTTTTCTTTTGAACCACTTTTTCTGTCTCCTGTTCCTCCTGTTCTGCTTTGCTGCAGATCTAGAGCAGGCCTCTCATTTCTGCTTTTACACTCCATCCTTTTTCCACATCCGCCATCAGCCACCCCCCCAAAATGACCTGTACAATCAAAATAAATGGAACAGCAATGGTGGTGATTGTTGTATCATCATTTACAAAATTAACAAGCAAAAACTGAACATACATGCATCCGCTGGGAGAGAACCTCTGTTGCTTAAGTTTATTTTTATTGGCTGTGCGCGTGCGTGTGCAACTGCATGATTGTGCATGTGTATTCAAGCTTGCCTCACTATGATCCTTGAAGGTAATGCAATATGTGACCTGGAGAAAACTGAGCCCTCTTCAACAAACCTTCTGATGTCCCTTTGTTTTCCCTTTCTGCAGCTCTCAAAAACAAAAAAATAAACCGTGCTACACGAACGCATTGATCCAAGGACGGCGTGCTTTCTGTTTTATTCAATCTTTAAATTTTGAATTGCGCCCAAAGGTATCATCATTGAAAGGAGCTCCCTAAACCATTTCCTCCACTTGAGACATCTCTCTGGAAGCATTAGCTGCTCTTTGCCTTGCCACAGCCAGACAGTTCTTGCACTAACATGGAGGCCCTGGAGAACTAAGTGCAGCATATTTTTACTGAGTGTGTTGAACATGCGGGTGTGTTGAGAGTATGATGGGGGGTCAGCTGGTGCAATCTTTCTTGCATTCCGGTTGAGAGGATATAAGGTCTTTGGCAATGGGGGTCATGGCTAGCTCTCTTGTGGCCTAGTGGTTAGGCGGTGAGTTCAGCAAATCCAAGCATAAAACCTGATTTGAAACATTGTATTTAAGGAGCATTTCCAAAACTAGTTGAGAGTGATGGAATATGACCTATGGACAAATGGAAGATAGCAAGCATGTTACATAATATGCTTCAAGTTGGGATTTGGCTTCCCCCGGTATAAGAAAAGCTTCAGTTAACACGGTGTTAACATTCTTAAAAAGGCCCTGTTCAATAGCTAATGGACTCACGTAGGGCATTTTGTTTAACAAGTGGAAATATTTTATTTAGAAACATACCAGATATGGCTGCTAAACTGCATAAACCAAACCAAAAGAATGAAAAGAATGAAAAATCTATGTTGAATTATGAATTTATTATTTTGGTGTAAATGCATTTTGAGTCTCAATGCTTTTTCATTATGTTACGTGAAGTGAAGGTGAAGGCCAAAGGAAAAAAAAAAAACAGCTCTCAAAGACCAACTGAGCCATGAGCAGTGTCTTGCACTTGTTGGAATTAGAATGAATGATTTTGTAGGGGGATTAAGGTGGATACTTTAAAGGTGCATCACTGATTATATGAATTTGGATTTAATGTGAAAAATGGATTAATTGATGTTTTTCTAATTAAGAGTCAGCACAACCCACAGATCAAACTTACACTGATGTGAAAGAGAGAAAAATCAGCAAATGTCCCAACTGGAAAAGCAGGAATGTTTGGTATTTTTGCTAAAAATGATTTTAAAACCAATTCAATAAACATATTTTTGTCGTGGTTGTGGGCAGCTGTGGCTCAGAAGGTTGGGTGAATGTGAGTGTGGCTTTTGGCATGCCACTCGATCTGCCATACTGTTAGAAAATAATTATCTGTTAATCGAGTAAAACTGAAAGGAATAAAAACCTTTGCAACCTCATGCCTCAGTACTAATTCGACGATTAATGCCTGATTTGCCTGCTTTCCTTTTCCATGCTATCCTATCACCTACTTGTCACAGACATACCGTGTGCATGACATGCTACGAACAATAACCCGTTTAATGTAACAATAAATGCAATAATGTGTGTTTGGATGATGGATGTAAGGCATTGCAGCAGGGTAGGTGGCCCATAAATAGAAAATAGCCCAGGGGCGTCCAGAAGTCTTTGGCCAGCCTTGACACACATGATCACGCACATGCACACGCTCTGGCTCACACACGCAAACACACACAGACACACATTCGTGTTATATCAAAGCAAACAAGAAACAAAAACAAACTATGGTTTAGGTGTTACAATAAAGGAGTTTGTGACTGATAATGAATTCTGTGGTCATCATGCTTTTTTTAAAGGCTTAGGACACTGATAGTTGCTACATGACTTACTACAGTAAACAATGCACCAATAAATGCTACCTAAAATCCAGATATGCACTCTACATATTGCATTATAGTATTGCAGACATGACTTGTAAATCACAAGTGCTGTCTGCATCATTTATGTTGCACTAAATTGAATTTCTTGCTCTGAAGCACATCCTTCATAATACCCACAGTACAAAATCTATAATAGAGGTAATTGAAAATTTATCAGCGACTTCTTAGAAGTGTTTTTTTTTTTTTTTTTTATAAGCTTGTTTGATCACAGGCTGTGCTGTCCTTGCAAAAGCCTGGTCGAGAATGATATGGCCATAATAGCACAGATGTAATTCATCACGTTTTCAGCCCTTTTGCAACGACAAAACTGCTGCTGTGAAAAAGACACTGCAAATCCATCGGGTCTCTTTTTATAGGACATAAAAGCAAGTCCTAGGACAGAAATTTCAAAGTAAGATATAAAAGGGAGCAATGACTCTGGTGTCAGCGCTTTGAAGGAGCCTGTTTAAGGAGTGTAACCAATTTGATGCAGATTGTTGAAGATAGGTCAATACTTTATATCCCTCCACAAAGCCCCAGTTATATTGTAGCTTTAAAAAAAAAAAAAAAGCCAACACAGAAGATTATCAAGACAGATTTGAAATGAAATCCAGATTATTCTCCTCAATTTAAAGCATTCCTCACTCTAACTACGTTTACACAGTGTAATCACTGTACAGCTGTCGTGCCATGATATTGTACTAATTACAGTACACTGTATCAATCACCTTTGCCACAAGGGAAAATTCATAACAATGAGGGCATTATGCTACTCAAAAACAAACAGGAACATCACAGAGAAAGATAAGGAGATTTGCAACGATGATTCATCGTGCTGTTGATCCGTATTTGTAATGTACCAAACACAGTTCCACAGATGCAGCAGCATCTTGAACAGCAGCATGGGGAGAGGGCAAACACTACTGATACCGATGGACAGATAAAGATAGTTAATGACGCACAGAGGTTTGCAGCACATCCATAGCTGGTGAAAGAGCCATCGTCCTACTGTGTGTCACAAAAAAGCCACCAAGAAAAAAAAAAAAAAAAGCAACAACAGAAACCTTTCTGCTTCTAAAATGGCAACGCCACCAATACTGTCAGACAGCAGTGACATTTTATGTGATATCTAGTTCTTATTATTCCTGACCCTTGACACTCTTATCTCAGTAAAGTGATGCCTCTGTGATGCAGCAAAGTGCAAATCTTGGAGGGAAATGTCTTACCATGGCCCCCTCTGGTAAGAAAAGGCATCCTGTTGATAGCAATAGGAACTGTACCATGCTTATTATGGAAGTGGTGGACATGGTGTGTGGTACTGAGACTTGAAGACACACGTGCTGTTCCAGTCTGGATGGGGAGTATAGTAAGCAAGGTGAACCAGAAGGCAAGTCTTGAACAATAACTTAGGCCCATGCCGAGGCTAAACTGTGACCAGCTGCTCCGCTGTCCAAGCACAGAGGTGGCTGCAAAGAGTCTACCCATGTATATTAGATCCACATGGGCCCAGGACAGAAAACTTGGCCAGGCTTTGGCCTCTGACAGTCCAACTTGAAGACAACAGGGCATCTCACTAACAATCTGGGCCCATTTCTTTCATACTCCCTTAGGTTGATTTGGGAGTTCTAGATTATGGAAAAGTATCCTCCGGATTTGTGAAAAATATCTAAAATGGATATAAAAAAAGGAGTCAAAATCCAGTTGCGTTTGTGGAAGATACCGTAGAGCAGCTAACCTATCTAGTCTCACTTAACATAGTGCCATGCCAAGAAGTCTGCTGCACAGAAAAGCTAGTTTTATAATCTTACTAAAAACCATCCTGAAGCACATTCTTCCAAAAGTGAGCCAGGTGCATCCAAAATGCAGAGAAGATACACATCCAAATAAAGAGTGGAGACGAATCCAGCTGTAATTTCAAACAGGCATGTTGCTCAACCATGATATTTAGGCGTGAGAAGTGCCAGGAAAGCGATTGATGTGATAGGAATTCTGATAAGAGTCTCCATCGCCCACAGGTAGAGCTTGGGGGCAGCTGAGCCTGCCCACTAAGAAGAGTGCCCCTCCACCGCAGCAGAAGACATAACACGCTTCCGTGAGAAACTGGATCATTTCATTAAGCAAAAATCACGAGCGGATAAAAATAGGTGGAGATGCAGCGATGAAGGTTGATGCAGGAACCAGTGCTTTTGTTCCCCTTTAGCCAGGGAATGGGAAGAGAACAGAGACAGGGAGGGGGGGAGGAAGAGAGAGAGAGAAAGAGAGGGAGAGAGATAGAGAGCGAGAGACAGGGAGCAGTATCTGCAGCAGCAGCAGCAGCGGCGCGGTAAAGGAGAAAATCCAGAAAATAAATAAATAATTTCTCAGCAGCTCCTCATTCAGTCTCTCACAGGCGCAGCAAATCCAGCGAACGGCACCCTCTGGTGTGGCAGAGATCTACCAGAGTGTTTCTGTTTCAGCTGAACGTATGATCCTTCTCTCACGCTCCACCTGATCAGTCTCATGCAGTAGCGAGTACTGCTGCATTCCCCTCACTGCTGCTCCTTTTTTCCCCCCTTTATCTTCTCCTGTTACCTTGTCCAGATCCGCTGTACTGCCTCTGACGGAGGACGGTTAACGTGACAGCCGCATGTGCCTGTCTCTGAAGGAGAGCAGGTGATTCTTCTCAGATCAGATGGCTTGGATGGCAGAGACTGAGATGTAGCCTTAGACTGCTGCAGCAAAAATTATGCTAATTAAAAAGCACCGTCGTGTAATAATGAATCCCGGATGGGTAAAATTCCAGCACAGTCTGGACCCCAGCAAAAAATAAATAAAATAAATACCCTTGCCTTGGAGTTGTGGTATAATGAACGCAAGATAAAGGAGCTCTTCTGAAAGCATACTGTAGTCAGAGGCTCTGATCCAGTGAGGCACAGCATGTGCCTCTGTGTGTGTTTGTGTGTGTGTGTGTGTGTCTGAGAAAGAGAGTCTGTGAGCAAAAGAGTGAGGAGGGGGGTGGCGAGGGTGGGTGAACGATAGCAGGAGGGAGGGAGACACAGGAAGAGACAGCGAAAGAGAAAACAGGCAGCCACGGCGCAAGCACACAGGGAAATAGTGAGGCAAGTAAATGGGTTGTGTGAATAAATACATGCTACAGATTCACGGCGCTCCGGCTTGCAGGTCCTGGCAGTAACACGTAGGAATCATACTGCAGAGGAGGAGCCTGATTTAGGTGAGCTGTCAGAGCTGTTACAGAATGAACACAAGGGTATTGGTATGGACGTGCGTCTAACATAAGGACTCCAGAGCTACAACAGGCGTGAACGATAGAAACACAAATACCTGTCAAAGCACTGCAGCTTGCTACCCTACACTAAGCAAGTTATAGGCGGTGGTATGTAATCCATTTTTATCAAATCAATAGCTTGCATCAAAATTCAATCTCAAAACTCTCTTTTCCCAGGATCGCTCTTCCAAACCTCTGCTGTTTCTGCACTCCAAATCAATTCGGTCTAAGCCCTCAGCCTGTTTTCACCTCATATCTGTATACGAGGCAGCCCTATGTTAAAAGAGCTGGGTAGCTCTCTGCTCTCATGCTGCCTAACCATGCAGAACTTATTCCAGGCTATGACTGATCTGAGTTTCTGGGCTGCTCAGGTTTTGAATTGATGAATTGGACTATATTGACACTTGAGAGGATGGCACACATTATCAGAAAGGGAGAGACAAAGTAAGGAGGGATGGGAGGGGGGGTGAGGATGGAGTCAAATAGGAGAAACCGAGAGAAAGAGATTGCAGGAGAAGTAACGGGAGACTGCAGCTATATCAGCTAAATCACGGTCGATATAGATATCAGCTGGGATTGCCTAGTCGGTTGAAAGGACACGCATGGTAACAGGAGGACAGAGGCAAGCCATGCAGCACCACCTCTCATGGTGACAAGAAGTCGACGCAGGCCATTACTCAAGCAGGGGAGGGGGTGGGGCATGTGGGGGAGTGAGGCTGGTCGAACAAAAAAGAACACAGGAGGGATGAGTGCACAGCACTCTGGAATGGCAAGTGCCCAAGCAGCATGTAGACATTTATCTGCTGCTATTATGAACATAAATAAATTGGAAGACGCTGTGCTTTTTTTTTTTTTCACATCTGTCCAATTTGAGTCAGAAGGAGATTTAATTCCTTTATGTGTATCCTCTTCTATACGTTTCTCCATAAATCTTCACACTGGGAAGCACATGCCAGCTTAATCAAACAGAGAACAGCGATAATGCCGAGCACAGCCCGGCCGTAACATGTAGATACAGTTTACAGTAATAACTATTTGGTGTGGAAACGCACTGACAAGCACAGAGAATAATCCTCTGATGACGCCAACAGAAAAGTCAATTTTATTTCCACTGTCAAAGCGGTTCAGCCATTTTCAGTTTTGCGCAGCCAAAAATACGGGGCAGTCATAACAAATAATTTCTGCAAGAAATTCTCTCTGACACACAATTCAAGTAAAACCAGTATTTAATTTCCAGTAGGCAGTGATGATATTTCGGTGTCTACAATGAAGGGCTTGCATGAATTAGTCTGCGTGCTTGAAGGTTGCTTAACGCCATAAAAGTGATACTATCTGGACAGCACAAAGGAGAAGTATGCACGACTGTAACCTTGTGTTGTTCTCGCTTATTTTACAACCTGAGCATCACACGCTCGCGCAACGCTTAATATTAACACACAAATTAAGCAGACTTTAAAGGATATAGAAGATGCTGAGCTTGATCCTCAGATGAAATCGGACTTTTCTTGGATTTTAAAAACAGAGCGACCGTCTCTGTAATCCACACCAAGCAATCTTTCATTTGCATCTTTAAAAAAAATTCCTACAGATTTTTTAAAAGCCTTTTACACTTATTGAGCTTTGGTAGAGCTCTGTGCATTTACATAATCACATTATTTATGCACATATGGAATAATATATAGAACATATAACATGAACAGATGTGTCATTGCAGAAAAAGCTCACGTACAGAGGGGGGTCCCCCCCCCACCCACAAACTTGCAAATGACATGATGCGAGAAGACGTGTATAGCATTTTAAAGACTTAAGAAACCTAAATGTGCATGTTTGTTCTCAGGAGGATTTGTGAGAGACGAGTTTTCGCAGACATCCAGTCTCGCCCCAGGGGGTAAAGTAGCAGGATTAATCATAGCACTTTCAGATTAATTACTCATAATGCGAGCAACCTCTGAAAGGCATGGCCTGCAGTTGTGATGTTTGGTTGATTTCATTAGTCTCAAAGCGACAACACCTAAAATAAGTCTGGCGTAGACGGTGCAAGGAAAAGAAGAAAAAGTAAGAAGCATGAAGGCACCGCCGTGCACAATGGTTCCACCAACGGATATAAGAATTTGTACTCATTCACACTGATATTGATGCTCTGATGCTTAAAAATCAAAGTTAAAGCTATAATTCTGTTGTTTGGGCGGGAGGGGGCAGGGGGGGTGTTTGGAAGTGCAACTTTAAATACAACATTCCTGGTCAAAATGCACACCTTGATTAAATGTGATGTTTCACTTTTTTAAGACACTCTAGTGTCTTGGCAGACAGTGTGCAGTCTCTTTGAAAAGAGTGCATGTGACAGTAGGCTGCATATTGCTGGCTGCACATGGTGCTGGCAAAAATAGATTCCATTTGCTTGTTTAGCTGAGCTTACTAGCCTCAGCATGTCTCCTGGAAAGGAAGAGCAGCAGTGCCGCTTACAATGCGAACAAATTACAATATCCTAAATAACCAAAATTTCAAAATGTTGGGCTCCGGATTAGGAAATGAAAGAGAAAAAAAAAAAAAAGAGGGAAAGAGAACAGCTTGAAGTAATTTCCTCCCTTTATTCCACAGTTTAAAGTCAAATAAAATTAGAAAAAAATTAGAAATTGCACATGCAATTTTTTACTTGGGTGAGGCGTATTTCCTGGTTAATCACCTTATTTTGATGATGCGGGTGAAAAACATCAGCAGCGTAGCTGGCCATGCTGGAAGGTCTTTGTGCTGATCTGCTTGTCTTGCTCATTATAGAAAGCACGAGCAGCTGTTATAACTCTAGTGCGTGCAGTGTCCACTTGATGATTCAGGCACTTTCTGATATCTTCAAAATGTCAACAGTGACAGTATTGAGACACCAACTGTATGGGGGGGGGGGGGGCACCAAACAGTCAAACACGCATCACTTTTTCATATTTAGGATGAAGCACAACTGCAATCCATTGTAAGCAATACACAGCAATATAGAGAGTTTTGCCTGAAAAAAATTAATTATGTTCCCCGTCCTTTCATCCTGTTGTGATTTGCACCTTCCATGTCTGTGAGTGATCCCCTCTCACATACAGGTCTGTAATCCAGGTTTAACAATACACTAACAGGAGCTGAGGTTGTTGCTATAACTGTAGTACTTAGGAGTTTTCTCTTCTGAGTTTATGGAATAACTGCAGCTTCATAGAGGCGGAGTACACCCTGGACAGGTCGTACCCCTCCTCGCACCCTATAGCAGATGGGATAGGCTAGAGCACCCCATGGAAGAAAATGGACACTCCCAATGTGTTTATACACCCTTACTGCATGCGATTAAATTGTGGCTTGTGTTTCCCCTTAATAACCTCTGGTGGTGGATATATCTATCCATCCAGTAGGGGGCACTAAATTCTAATCTTGCCACATAGAGGCTAATACAGGTTTTAGTGAGTCCATAGATAAACTAATCTAGTTTTACAAACAATTCTCCCAATATATTCCCACAATATATAGTGTGTGGAATTAAACTGAACATATAGAATGAAACTTGAAAAATACAGAATGAAGGCTGAAATATGTGGAAGGAAAACCTTAATAAATGAAATTAAAGCTGAAGATTTGTGCCCACACCATGTGCTTCACGTTCCAGCTGTGCTGTTATTTTAGCCAATATCCCAGAGAGGAGTGCTTTCAACAATGACACCTAATGTTTCCCCAGCAACACAAAAGATCCTCGCTTACATGACAGCATCAATGTAAATAAGTGAAGGTAATTTCCAGAAGACAATATACACTCACTGGCCACTTTGTTAGGTACAGCTGTTTAACTGTACATTAACACAAAATCACATATCACATATCAGAAGCTTAATGCATGTAGGCGTGTACACATCGTCAAGATGACCTGCTGAAGTTCAAACTGAGCATCAGAATGAGGAAGAAAGGTGATTTAAATGACTTTGTCTTTGATGCCAGATGGGCTGGTCTGAGTACTTCAGAAATTGCTGATCTACTGGGATTTTCCTGCACAACCATCTTTAAGGTTTACAGAGCAGTGTCCAAAAGAGAGGAAATATCCAGTGAGCAGGATGCTCTGGATGAAAATGCATTGATGATGCCAGAAGTCAGAGAAGAATTTACAGGTTGCTTTGAGCTGATAGGAAGTCAACAGTAACTCAAATAATCAACCAATGTATGCAGAAGATCATCTCCAAACAGACACTGGTGGGGCTGCAACAGCAGACGATCACAGTGGGTGCCACTCCAGTCAGCTAAGAACAGGAAACTGAGGCTACTACTCACCAAAATTGGACAACAGGAGATTGGAAATGTTACCTGCGCTGACAAGTCTTGATTTGCGCTGTGAGACTAGGAACAAAATTTGGTGTAAACTACATGAAAGCATCCTGTCTTGTATCAACAGTTCAGGCTGCTACTGGTGCTGTAATGGTGCAGGGGGATATTTTCTTGGCACACCTTGGGCCCCTCAGTACCACCTGAGCCTCATTTAAACACCACAGCCTACCTGAGTATTGTTGCTGATCATGTCCATCCTTTTATGACCACAGGATAGCACACCATGTCACAAAGCTCAAATCATCTCAAACTGGTTTCTTGAACATAGCAGTGAGTTCGCTGCACTCAAACGGCCTCCACAGTCACCTGATCTCAATCCAATAAAGCACCTTGGGGATGTGGTGGAATTGGAAATTCACATCACGGATGCGCAGCCGACAAATCTGCAGCAACTGTGTGATGCTGTCATGTCGATATGGACTAAAATCCCTGAGGAATGTTCGCAGCACCTTGTTGAATCTGTGCCATGAAGAATTAAAACAGCTCTGGAGGCAAAAGGGGCTCAACCCGGTACTAGCCAGGTATACCTTTCAAAGTGGACAATGAGTATTTATAAGTATTTATGTTCTTCTTTACATGCTACACGATTAAAGATCCTTATTATCACTTTATTATCACTCTGATTACACAGTACTTCGAATGGGAGGCACCATTACAAAAGCAACTTAAAAAAATAATGAATAAAAACTGAGAGACAGCACATATCTGAATACTGTTGCCTTGGAGCATTACTGTCTTGTTATCCAGTTGTGCAACACAGAGGGAAAAAAAACACTGAAACATTGTCTCTTTGTCACTTATGCTGGTGTTTTAACACTCAAACCTTTGGGCTGCCTCTGAAATCAATCCATCATTCACTCATTAACTACTGCCTAAGTAACAAACAGTAATTTACTCCCAAAGGAGAAGTAAACAAAGATTTTTCTGACATTTTGCATCATCAGTGACAGCTGTAGCGTTGCACAACTGTAATTTTCGCACCCATCAAATATGATTCATTGAATCGTGAGAAGAAAGCAGCGTCAGGCCATTAACACAAAAAAGAGGAATATGACAATCAAGTAAAAATCACAGAGGGTAAAAGTAGCGTGATAGTTGGGAGAAAGTGAGTGATTTCAGACACAACCCTGTGATGTGTGTCAATATCCATTTGTTGCCCCCTCCTTCATTTAAGCTCAGCACTTAACATTAATTAGCGCCATATTTCATGTGAGTGGCCACTAAATGAGCGGAGGTGGTGGGAACCAAGAGGAGTGAATGCTTATGCTCCATTTATGCAATGTTGCCAGAATGGCGAGAGCAAGAAAAACAATCATTAGTCTGTGATTTCAGGCAACACTTTAAGATGCTTAGCTCTACTGCGAGCACTGCATTCAGACCAGACACCTCTGATGTGTGTTTGCATTTGCTGCAGTTTGTTAAGAACTCTGTGGCGCTTCTGATTTTATTTAATTAACTGCAAGTCTTGTATGAAAAGCATGAGAGGTCAATTTAAACAGATAAATAATACACTTTCAAACAAGCAATCATGGGAAATAGTTGTGCGTTGTTGTCATGTTGTTTTACTGTGTGCTGCTTTTCACCAAGAGGCAGATACTGCTGGTATCTTCACTTTACACAAATACTTTTCAGTTGCGCCTAAAGATAAAAAGTTATTCGCCTGCCCAATGCAGTTACTGTGAATCAATATTTAGAGAATTATATGACTTTGCAGCCTTGGCAGAGATACATACTGCACATTTAACTTGTATTTTTGTCCTGCTCTAGCTTTTATCATAGTAAGTGTTTATTTAGGATGGGAAATGGGTTTAGAGAGCAAAGTCTGATCCCTGGTGAATTAACTCTGAGCAAGTCATCAAATTTAGTTGTGCTGAATGTTACAGACACACTGTTTTTTTTTGTTTTTTTTTACAGGCGCCACAAAGACTTGTTAGATTCACATAATACTCATTGTGGGATGTCTTGCATAGCATGCAGCATCGTTTTATATTCATTCGATAATCTGAAAGCCCCAGCAAAATAAAACTAGACACCAATGTTGGAGTAACACATTAAAAAGTAACCTATGAGACTAGTTAGACTTTTTTCTTGTAACAAGTGACGTGACACATTGTTTCTGCAATTCACTTTTGATACTTTTTCAAATGAGCAGTCCATTACTGCTATTTACCCTATTTCACACACACACACACACACACACACACACACACACACACACACACACACACACACACACACACACACACACA
>JAVDPK010001612.1:716867-729772 GCA_034780415.1 Cichlasoma orientale | reverse complement strand
CACACACACACACACACACACACACACACACACACACACACACACACACACACACACACACACACACAGAAAAAAAGAAAATAAAATCGTGACAAATTTGTACAGTTTTTGTTTCTCTCCTCTTCCTTGGCCGGTTGCTGTGTAGCCGTTTGTGGAAGGTTTCCAAACCTATGGTTGTGTTACTGTGCGTGTGCAGCTCAGCTAGTGGGCTGGCACAAAGGACAGCCTTTATGTCATCAAAGTATTCACATTATTCTGAATTTGTGGGTGAAAAGAACATCACAGCGAAATGCAAACTGTGCCTTGGTAACAGATAAGTGTCTGGGAGCTTTGAAGGACTCTAATTCTCGTTTTGAAGATGCGCCTTAAAGCTAAGTGTGTGCGAAGACCTTTTGAGGAGGAATATGATGCTGCTGCTACAGCTATGGAATAGCTATAATTTGAAGCTGTCACACAGAGGGAAATTAATAAGCTCGCTGTTGGTTGATTGGTAGAGGAGATGCTATTAATATCAATTGCAGTGACATACAGAGGTAACTGTACAATAGGATACATGCATACTGGACAATATAACACATTCGCAAGGAACTTCAAAGGGGCGGGGTTTTGTTGGTAATGCAAAAGTGCTCTAACCAGTTAATTTTTTACAGTGGGTTCTTTTTTCGCTCTAACTTACATCATCGTGGTCCTGTGCCTTTTTGCCCAGTGTTTTGTTCTTTTTAGGTTCTGTTATTGTTGTTGGAGGCAGCACGGTGGTGCGGTGATTAGCACTGCTGCCTCACAGGTAGAATGACATCTAGAAAGTCTGGGTTCAATTCCAGGCCCCTCTCTGTGTGGAGTTTGCATGTTCTCCCTCTGTCTGCGTGGGTTTCCTCCCACAGTCCAAAGACATGCACTTACTGGGGTTAGGTTAATTGGTCACTCTAAATTGCCCATAGGTGTGAATGGTTGTCTGTCTCTCTGTGTTGGCCCTGCGACAGGCTGGTGACCTGTACAGGGTGTACCCTGCCTCTCACACTATGTTAGTTGGGATAGGCTCCAAGCACCCCTGTGACCCTGAACAGGATAAGCGGAAGACAATGGATGGATGGATGGATGGATTTACAATGAATTGTATTTCATTCCTGGTTTCCTTGGTGTTTTCCTTCTCCAGTGTAGGTTTCCTTTAGTTTTATTCCCTGCCTTAGTTTATTTGGTTAACTCATGTTTGCAGCCATAATAAAAGCTCGCCTTTTGTTAATTCCTGCCCGCCTGCTTCTGAGCCCTGCGTTTGGGTTCGCACCCCACACACACACACTCCACATGGTGCTTTCGCGAACCGCGACATACATAACCAATTACTTATGTAAGTAATCTTTTAACGTAACTGGTTAGTTTTGAAATAACACTGCCCAGTGCTATGTTTGTGAAGGGATCATACCAGTTCCCACATATTCAAAGTCGACCTTTAGTTTGATGTCAACCGCACTCATCTAAACTTTCGTGACTGTATCTGGCTGTGCCGCCATTGTGTTGGCAAAATCTGTCCACAGTCAGACGTATAAGCACCTGCCAAAGTACTCAAAACTGATTACGTGTCACATCCCACTACAGTAGGTGTCAACAGCACAACATTTTGCCCTGATGACACGCGCACAAACACAAATGCACAAGCCAATTTGGAGCGCCTGATAATCACGTGTATCTATTGTATGCTGCAAAAAAGAAATATCCCTTTTCTTCTTAATGAGGAAATATTTAATGTGATTCTTCTTGCCAGACGCCTTATTACTTAACATTTCTAAAGTGGGCATCAAGTGTTTTTTAAATAGACCAGCTGATAATGGTCTTCACAATGGCTTAAAAAAAATACATCTACTTTTTACTTTCTTTGAAGTGACTGATGGCACAATCAAATCTAAACTGCTATTTCTACAGTTCATTAACCTGACCTTGAAATAGTCCAGCTCAAATCATGAGCACTGCATCACTGCCCAAATAGCTGTGCTTACTGTGCACTGAAGACTGTACAGAGAATCAAATCAGGCCAGAGATGAATACATACATGTGTCATAAATGTATCATTTGCATTACAATTGCATCTGAGGAAAAATGTATAAGGGACAGCAGCCTACTTCACTACCGGGAAGAATCTTAACAGATCTTTTTATTATTCATTGAACATGAGCAAAGTGAAGGAGGAATCTATCAAAAATGAATTGGGAGCAGAGAAAAAAAATTGCAAGGATTTTCTTTTGCTGAGCACGCAGGGACTCGTCTGTTGTTGAACAATGACCGAAGTTTGAGTGACGAATAAAGAGGAGGTAATGAAGACAAGGGGTAGATAGACAGCGATAAAATGACGAAATGGAGAAGTGTCTTTTTTTTTTGAGTGAGATAATGAGACGCAGGTAAAGAGAGATCACAAATCCATTTGCATTTGTGTGTCAAATATAAAGCCTGCTTTCTGTAACGAAAAGTATCCAATTCGCACATGTACAGTACTGTTATGTGGGAAGAACTACTTGGTTAGTCCTCACTAAACTGCCCCATATTGTGTTTAGATAGCTGGATCTTTGCTTGCATTGACTCACAAACTGTGCTATATAACCATGCTTTGGATTTGCTTAAAGGCATAGTATAGAATTACTGTAACCCTCATCCTACTGACTGGGGGGTCTGTGTAGACAATTTCATTCTAATTTTTCATAACTTTGCCTAATGATGTGACGTTGTTGTTGTCATTGTTTTCTATTTCTGCTTTGATTAGTGCTTTTTAAAAATACAAATGTTTTGAGGTCCCAGGGGACCTCAGTCAAAAGCACTCAATTTTACTTATGCAGCTTTAATAATATGAACACACTGTATCCAGGGGGGCAGGGGCACTGTCAGTTGTTTTAAAGAACAAAGACTCACATGCCATAGCTGCCTTCATCTTCTGGAAGGGGAACTTCCCAGACTGGAAGTTATCAGAGTGTTGGAGATGTTGCTGGATCTGCTGTGCCCAAGAGAGCTGGGGAAAGCCACACATGAAAAGGAAAGCTGATGCTGCTACACTGGATGAAGCTCCAATCTGAGCAGCAATGGCCCTCCTGGGAGTGAGAAAAACTCCACTTGCTGACTGTCCAGTGCTCAGCTGGAAGATCTACTCGACAAAGGTATTACCTTTGCTCCTGAATCACCAACAGGAAGGGAGGAACTGTTTGTTCCTCCTGTAACATACCCGCATGTCCTGAGCTTAGCAGGAGGTAAATTGGGTGCTATAACTGCCTGCAGAGTGTGTTTAGCTTTAGTTTTCTTTTAGTTGTGTCTGGTCCCTGTACAACCATAGTGGTGGTCCGCACTGCCAGTGGTACTGTAGCAGTCAGGACAGAATTTCAAGGTGCAGCCAATGTGTGGAGGGTGGAGGATTTAGTGGTCTCAGGGGCTCATCCCTACTTTTTGCAGATGATGTGGTTCTGTTGGCTTCAACAAGAAATGACCTCCAGCTTGCATGGAAGCAATTTTCAGCTGAGTGTGAGGCAGATGGGAATTAGCATCCCCCACTCTGAGGCCATGGTTCTTAGCTGGAAAAGGGTGGAGTGCCCGCTCTGGGTCTAGGATGGGTTGCTGCCCCAAGCGGTGGAATTTAAATGTCTCGGGGCCTTGTTCATTAGTGAGGGGAGAGTGAAGCAGAAGACTGACAGATGGATTGGTGCATCATATGCAGAAATGTGGACACTGTACTTGTATAATTTGTTATTATTAATCTCTGGCTCTCTTCCACAGCGTGCCTTTTGTCCTCTCTCTCTCCCTCACCCCCAGCCGGTTGTGGCAGATAGCTGCCCCTCCCTGAACCTGGTTCTGCCGGAGCTTTCTTCCTGTTAAAAGGCCGTTTTTCCTTCCCATTGTCGCCAAGTACGTGCTCACAGGGGTCATTTTGACTGTTTAGGTCTTTATCTTACAATATAAAGCCCCTTGAGGCGACTGTTTGTTGTGATTTGGCGCTATATAAATAAAATTGAATTGAACTGAATTGTACTGGTCTGCTGTGGTGAAGAGAGAGCTGACCCCGAAGCTGTCACTTTATAGGTTGATATACATTACAGTTGATATACATTACAGTGCATTACATTACATACAGACAATCACCCATGGTCACAAACTCTGGGTAGTGACTGAAAAAATGAGACTGTGTATACAAGCAAAAATGAGCTTCCTCTGAAGGATATCTGGGCTCCCCTTAGAGATAGGGTGTTGAGCTGAGTTATTTAGGAGAGACTCAGAGTAGAGCTGCTACTCATCCAAATCAAAAGGAGCTAGTTCAGACAGTATGACCAGGATGCCTCCTGGGTGCCTCACTAGATGAGGTGTTTTGGGCATGTCCTAGGGGAAGGAAGTGAGCAGACCCCAGGGCAGACCCAGGACATGCTGGAGAGATTAGATCTCTGGGCTGGCTGGTTGTGTGTTTATTTCATTTATTCTGTATTGGGTCAAAACGACCCCGACTGGTTTCATCATATAAATACAACACATTATGAAATTGCTGAACAATAAATAATACCAGAGTCAAAGGATTGCAAATACATTTTTATGTAATAATGTGTATTTAATTGGTATAAAAGCTCTAAGTTGTACTAAAGAAAAGTATAGATTTTCATTTTGAAAAAGGAATAAGAACAAAAATCTTTTGTTTTAGATTACATTAATTACATAACTAATAATGGCTTAATAAATACGGTTTACTATTACTTTGCCATTATGACTGCTTCTCACAAATTATTCTTTTGTAATGTAAACTATGTAGGAAAGCTGATGGAGAAAGTACTTTGTTATTTTAGAAAAAATATATATTTAGTCAATTTGACATACCCGTCAAAATAACATGTGTTAGCTACGATGGCTGTGACTATTACAGCTATGCACAGCACTGCAGCTGTCTGAATGCCTTGTTATACCCTGTTCCCATAAACTAATCTGCTGAATGCCAATTTTGCATGGATTGTGAGTTTTAATAGGTTACAGAAGTGGGTAGGGAAAAGTGAAAGGCATATACACGGGCTTTTATCAGGCCACAGCGGCAGCTCCAGCAGCTGTAGACAGCAGCCAGTTGTGCTGCCTGAAGGAAAAAGACAACAGTTGTGACCTCAAGTATAGAAATTACGTTAAGTACATTTAGAGTGATGCATAATCTGCTATGAGGAGCAGTCTCTTTTATTTGGAACTACATGAAGAGTTTGTTTTTTGGTTATATGATCTGCAGGAGAAAGAAGAAAATCTTTATGGTACTCAACACAACCCTGGTTCCAAAAAAGCTGAGACAATCTGTAAAAATGAGAACAGCAGGCAATAATTTTCAAATGATGCTTGACAGAGGGTTTTTAGACACTTTTTAAAATGTCATATTGAGCCAAATGTTTTAAAGACTGTTTTAAAGGGCTGAATGTATTATAGCTATGGTGATGTAGAACATGCATTTGGTTTGTCACTGTCTTGCTGAAATAAGCAAGTTTGGAAGCATGCTAAAGGTGCCTTCACAGATCTGCAAGTTATCCATATCATGGATGCTGACTTTTGAACCTTGCATTGATAACAAGCTCAGCTACTGTAGAGGCAGCAGTGACCATGATTTCTAAAAAGAATTCCAGTCCATCATAAACGTCTCTCTGTTAATTAATGTTTGGGTTAAAACACACCATGTCACAATCTTAACCGCGTTTTTGAACGCGTCAGTTTTTTAGACTGCCAGGGTGACAACACCATTTGAATATTTTGAAAATGGTTTTCTTTCTTTAGCTTTCTTTTTTATATTGACAAAAAAAGGAAGGAAGAGGAGAGGCGAGGCGAGGAGAGGAGAGGAGAGGAGAGGCGAGGCGAGGCGAGGGGAGGAGAGGAGAGGAGAGGAGAGGGGGAAGGCATGTTAGGAGGCAGCAAGAGAAAAGGAAAAGTAGGACTGTGGAAGTAGGTAGGTGAAGTAGGGACTGTTTGCTGTTCTACAACAGCAAAAATTGTTGGTTTCAATTTTAAAATGAGAATATATATTTTAAATAACAATCAGTTTTCTGGGTTTCAGCACTTGATATTTAGTATTTCTTGCAATTCAATGTTGGGTTTAAATGTTCTGCAAATTACTTTGGCATCAAAGCTTTTTTAGGACACTGTTGGATCCTAGATATATGATATCCTAGATATCATATATTTAAGTTAATATTTATATTAACTTAAATATATTAAAATGCAAAAAAAATGAACTGAACATTACAACAGGACACTGCAACATACAAACATATAGCTTCAAAGGTAAACTATAATGGGGGTGAGTATCCATGAACTTATTGTGTATCCTTTGTTCTAGTTTCTGCTAGTTTTGTGTAGGTTAATGTGTTGGTGAGCATGCTAAGCCTAAAAGCTGAATTTTCAGTGTCATAAGGCTCTCTTTTTACCTGGCTACATATGGTGAACGCATAACCTGGTTCAGGGTAAGCTACAGTCAGAGTTTCAGTTTAAAATTGGCTTTAGGCACCACATTTTCACTTTTAATGACAATATGCTTTAAGTATGTATACTTAAAGCCATCAGCTGAACAAATCTGTTTTATACATGAACCCTTAAAGCCGTGCAGTGAAGTTACAGCAGTGCAAAAATGTATTTTGTTGCATTATCATGAGAATTTGCATGCACTCAGCTGGTGATGTAGTAAATGCATAAATATGTTTTTATGCTTGGCCTTAATTTGCTGCCAAGTCTCATTTACACACATGGAATTGCAGCAGATAGAGCGCAGATCAGCACATCGATCAGACTATTTTTAGAGTATTTACAGTATAATATCAAATTGATAAAAATCACTTCGATCTGGCAAAAAACGAACATAATTTTACACATCTCCTTCCTTTTGATGCAGGCCAGTGTCAGACCTGAGTGCAATAAGTATACTACAATGTTTACATGTGTGTATGAAGATGAAAGTTTTAGATCTCTAATGTATAGTACTCATTTGTACCAGCTGCTTTAGATTACTTCAGATGATATGATGTTGTACATTCTCAGCCCACACAGGATTCCCAAAGAACACTATAAAAAAAATGATACAGCACAACTGCATTAGTTGCACTTGCTCTTCCTAAATTCTTCATTACAGTGGGTTCTAATTTTATTGAGCACCGAACAGAGTGAGAGCTTGATGTTGTAAGAGGAACAGCAACTGAATGATGTATAAGTGAGTGTGTCGCTGTGTCTGTGAGTGTTAGGAAGAGTGACAGAAAGAAACGAAGCCAGATAGAGGGAGTCTCTGTATCTGAAGGCCTCTGTGTGTGTGTCTAGCCTTTATGATGTAAACTGAATGTAACCTTTCTCCTCTCACACAGCCCCTGCAGTAGGGACTAGGAAGCCCCGGCCTACCCCCGGGAGCCAGTATAGACTAGCATTCATCAGAGGCTGAGCTGCTGCGTGGTCTGGGTGTCAAGTGAAGCCCGCCGTGTTCCCATGGAGAGCAGGGCACAGAGGGACAGTCAGAGCAAAGTGGAGACTGACCACTTGGTAATCAAGTCTTGCATAATGTTTGTCCCAAAAATTGATAGTGCCTCAGAGACACTGTGCTGAATATCAGCCTGGAAATGGGAGCGTAAACAAAGCCACTAACTGCCAGTGTGACAGTTTATACTTTATCTTGTATCTCTACAAATCCACTTCACTCAGTGTGTGCAGAAGTACCGGGCCTCTTGCTGAGCCTCTGACCCCACTTTTATACCATTTACTGCCATAATTATATGTGCTCTTGGTTACTTCACCTACAGGAGTATTATGATGGCTGTTACTTCTTTGGTTATTGACAAAGCAATTTAGAAATAAAAGCCTTCTTTCACTAAATACCCTTTGTATGAAAATTATTTCAAAACATCCTCTTTAACAAATTGCCTATTATTATAATAAAAAAAATAAACTCTCCTCTCTAATGCAAATAGATCCTCTATGGCTATGACACTGTTCTAACTGCAGATGCAGCCTTCTGCCCAGCTCTTATCTTGTTATTATGGAGTCTGAAACTGCCTATGGCTGTTTAAATCGGCCAGCGCACCAAGGCTTTTTCCAGGCTGATATACAGCCTTCCTGATAGCTCTTTTAAGGGAATCTTTCAGTTTTATCGTTTGCTTATAATACGATAAAGACTTTCCATGCAGTCTCCCCCTGACACACAAAGTGAGATGAAGCTGGGAGGATATACTTGTGTCTTTTTTCCCAAGCTATTTTTGTTAAGAAAAGAAAAAAAAATATCTTTGAAATGACTATTCCCATATAATGCTATAGATTTAAATTTTTTAGTCAAAAGTATTATGTATGAAAGCACTATAGACAATTATATATAATTTAGATGAACAGATAGCTACTGTAGCCATTTATGACCAACAATAAAAACAACAAACAGGCCAGTCAAGTTTAAATGTAACCGTGTCATAAACCACTGATCATATTCTACATTATTAATTTGCATAATCTCCAACCAGAACACTTATTTTCTGGGGCATATATGACATAGCAGCAAAATTTAGAAGCACTGCTATGAACTTGTTACTACTTGAATATTATTTCTACAAATTATTTCTCCAGTTGATGCACTTCTGGCATCTCCATGAACCTTTTTTCTTTCTTCATTTTTCAGTTTAATACATGCTTATAATTACTTAGAAACTTTCACAAATGTTATCAAGCTTATTAGGGAATGTGCCAAGTGTCAAACATAACTTTATATTGTAATTTAATTATAATCAATGTTTTCACCCTCACAAGTACAGACGTCCACTCACTGCAACCTATTTAAAGTGCAGCAATGGTGATTTTACATGTTTTAATTTAGACGGGAGGTGATTAAATAGCACTCTGTATTTAAATCCACAAGCGCTACCTGGTAATTAGCAAAGCTCTATCTTTAAATAAGTCTTTTCTGCTTGAAGGAGCTGTCGAGGATGATGACAATAAGTTGAGTTGCACTGTAGAACAGAGTCGGTTCCTTTTAACAAAGCAAGCATTTAATACAATGTGAGAAGAAGATGCCTGAATTACAGGGACAGAATAATCCTTTAATGAATGCTTTCACTCAGTTCGTATTGGTTTCATGGCAATAAAACATCTGCTTGGTAAGAATGAATTCTCCTAAGTGAAGAATTTTTGTATTATTGAATAAATCTTGCGTGAGTCACTGAGGATGGGCTGATTTACCTCAGTATATTTTATTTATGCTCTGATGTGGTTGGGTTATTCCAACTTCAAAGGTGAATATGTTTTATTATTATGAGACTCTAATAATAAAAAAATATTTAAGGGTGGACTAAATTCTAGTTGTGACTGTGTATATAAAAACAACTACTGTGTCTTTTAACTCATGAAAGACTTTAAAGCTAGTCATGATATGATATCTAAAAAACTGAGCAACTGCTGTTATTGATGTGATTTCAGGGAAGCGTGAATAAACTGTGTACAGAAGATGGACAAATTTTCCAGGTCTGACATTTAAAGCCAATGCGGAAGTGCCTTTAAACTGCATTATTTTTAATAGGGTCAGGGTTAGGCGACAGGCCACGCTGCGGGAAAAATGGCCCGCCCTCAGCGCCGGAGTGAATGGTGACGGGGCCGTGGTGACATCATAGCGGTTCCCCACAATGCTCGATTATTGCTGATAAAGATTAGAATAATACAAACATTAATATCGATGATAAAACCTTTTTTAATACGTCTGATGCAGTGCAAATGAATTAAGTAAGGTAGGCTGGCACTGTTTCTGTCTAGTTGCTGGTAGGTTTTTTCTCAGCTTCAATCTGGGACTTTAGAAGCAACCTAACATTTTAAAGATATGAATTGTTAAAATAACACCATCTTTACTATACTGCCAAATGTACTCGCTCGTCTGCCTTCACACACATATGAACTTCAGTGACATCCCACTCTTAATCCATACGATTTACAGTAATATTATGTCGAGCCACTCTTTACAACTATAACAGCTTCAAGGAGGTTTAGGAGTGTTTATTGGAATTTTTGACCAATTCTTCCAGAAGCACATTTGTGAGGTCAGACAGTGATGTTGGACGGGAAGGCCTGGCTCACAGTCTAATTCATCCCAAAGTTGTTGGGATGATCGGGTTGAAGTCGGGACCCTGTGCATTCCTGTCAAGTTCTTCCACACCAAACGCTACACCAGACTTTACACTTGGCACAATGCAGTCAGACAAGTACCGTTCTCCTGGTAACCGCCAAACCAGACTCATCAGATTGCAAGATGGAGAAGTACGAGTCTCCTCTAGTCTAGAGTTCAGTGGCTGCATGCTTTACACCACTGTATCTGATGCTTTGCATTGCACTTGGTGATGTAAGGCTTGGATGCAGCTGCTCGGCCATGGAAAGCCATTCCATGAAACTCTCTACACACTGTTCTTGAGCTAATCTGAAGGCCGCGTGTAGTTTGGAGATCTGTAGCGACTGACTCTGCAGAAAGTTGGCACTCTATGCACCTCAGCATCTGCTGACCCTGCTCTGTGATTTTACGTGGCCTACCACTCCATGGCTGAGTTGCTGTTAATCCCAGTTGCTTCCACTTTGTTATAATACCACTAACAGTTGACTGTGGAATATTTAGTAGTGAGTAGTACTAGCATGTTACGGTCCACTTTCGAAATGACTGAAAGCCCATGACACTGCAAAACTATTTGCATTATTTTGTGTCATGTGATGCTGTGTGGTAAGCACATATTGGACCCCAATGCAGGACTCTGGAGACAGGACTTAAACTCAAGAGGTCTCAGCTTTATTGCCAGTAACACACTGAATAAACAAATACAGAGCAGGCCAGGATCTAAATACACTGGGAACACTCAGAACATATGGAACCAGGAGATACACACAGTGAGGGGAGATGACGACACGACAAAGAACTGAAAAAACAAAACAAAAAAACGCAGACAATATATACACAAGGGGTAACGAGGAGAGAGTGGAAACAGCCCGGGAGAACAGGCGAACAGAATGACACTAACAAGACAAGGGGAAGCCAAACTGAACACAATGCACATGATACAAAGGACTGCCAAAGTAAAACAGGAAGAAGACATGGAAACAGAAATGCAGAATTGACACAACAGGGAATCCAATATAAATAAATTATAACCAAGAACATGACTTGGATAACTAAACTGTGAAGGCCTGAAAATACAAAACTGCAAAGCCAACAATGAATGAAGTCCAAAGCAAGAAATATAACTGAAGAAATTAAACAATAACAGAACAAAAAACACAAAACTCTGGGCCAAAAGTTCCAGGATCGCGACAATTTTATGCAGGTTTGATAACAAGTGTCTGTCAGCTGCTAAGGAGCTCAACTGCATATTTTTAGGAAGCTCAATCACACTGGTGTCCTGCTTTGTAGAACATTGAATTATCAAGCTCGTTTCTGGTAATGTGGTAGAGGAAATATTACCAGTATAAACCTGCATTGCGATGAAGTATAATCAGTGCACATAAATGTGGAGCAGGCTGCTCACCCTCTGCACGGCATAACCAACATGCACAAGCTAAATTCATAAAGATGTAATGCAAAAACCACTCCACCGAGCTACTTTTCTCAGTAGATGATGCTGTAATGCAGCAGTAATCATGTAATGCAAAAAGTTACTTTTAAAAGTAATGTTACGCAACCCTGCATCTTAGATATGCTATATTGAAATTCCAAACAAACACACGGAGACGAACACACAATATAACAGGCTACAGACAAAATCCATTATAACTCACAAAGGTATGAAAGTACAACTCACGCAAGAATGGCCACTTGTTGTTGTGAAACTCAAACAATGGCTGCAGAGCGATGCCAGATTGCTTCCTGTAACTTCCAATCTCAGACAGTGTAACTGTGGTTTGAACTCCTTGGTAGACAGAGTGAGTGAAGTGTGTGTTATAGAGGTTTGGATATTTCTCCTAACTCTGTTAGTCAGTGTGACATTGGCAGAAGATTGAACTCCCTCTCCAGCAGTCAGTGTTTGCAGGGTGAGTCATAAGAGACCATGACTAATCATGAAATAACCTGTCGCATATCTGAGCGAAACTGGCAGTGTGGTTTGTATTTTCCAATCTGTCAAACATAGCTTAGCACAGCCTGTTTCTGTTTGCATTCTAATGAGCTATCAGCTTGCATTAAATTATCCTGCTCCGTGACACTTTACCCAGAGGTTGCAAGAGGTCAGGGAAGCAATGTCTGGTTGCTTTAAATGATGAGCAGGATTATTTGTGAAGAAATAATTCCTGATTGCTGATGATGTAAATTCTTGAGACTAATGAGAGCATTAAAGCAGGTATTTACACTGTTTGCAGTGTAAGTATCTGCCTTAATGCCCTTCAGTCTACACTCTGTACATGTAAACTCGCCAACTATAAAGCCACACTAGCTGCTATGTGAGCCTGAGATTGAATTATTGAATGAAAACCAAGCTATAACATGGATTACGTGATGGAGCAAAGACAGGGTTAAGTAGACATTTTGACCTTATAAAAGATCAAAATCAAGCCATCACCATTTTTGCTGACTATGAATGCAAATTTTATATAAATCCATTTAACAGTTTCAAGATATTTCAGTCTGAGCCAAAGTATCGGACCTACTGGTCCATAGGTAGGAGCTGCTATGCCCAGTACTCAAGTAAAAGCATATAATAATATTAACTTTGAACTACTTCATTTTGCCTCATGAAAAATAACATGCAAAAAACAGATTTCATAGATTTATCTTCATTTTCTATGAATTTGTAATGCAAAGATGTCAAACTGTGTCTATTCTTTGAATTAGAGGTTTAGCAATGACTGAAATAGATTAATAGTCAGTTGTAGCACATTTGTAAATGTTTAAACCTCCAATAAAAACTCCACATGGTGTATCAGAAATCATCAGCATCCCTCAAGCGGGG
>JAVDPK010001612.1:684392-709853 GCA_034780415.1 Cichlasoma orientale | reverse complement strand
ACACACACACACACACACACACACACACACACACACACACACACACACACACACACACACACACACACACACGCCAGTAACGAATATGCCAAAACAATTATCTGCAACTGCAGAGGTTAACCAATAATTACAGACTCCATATGCTTACAGAAAGAAGTGTTAAAAATTGAGCATAGAGCATCATTCTAAGTGATTTTGGTGATAAAACAGTGACCTAGAGATAATTAGCCCAGATGTTTATAGCAGACTTAGTAAATTGCTCGCTTTACATGAATATCAATGTACTGAGGCACAAACTAACTGAGGAAAATGAGTTGTCTGACAAGTTTCCAGACTTCCCCAACTTTGTTTCTTATGAATCCCTCATGGAAAAAAAAAATCTGATCAGTAAAGCACACCAGTCTCCTTTTTCTTTAATGCTTGTTTCTTGGAATATATAGCTGACCTTCTGGGCTGGTGCACAGATGCAGCAGACAAAGGTGGGAGGAGTAGATTTGGCTTTAATGATGGCGAGATAAACAAAGCAGCAGATTGTGGTTTGGATGAGACAGGCTTTACCATTTAATACTGATGATTACAAAACACTGTCCTGCCTACGTGTTTGTTTGTGTATTCACATTATAGTCACATTTCCATTTGTTTTAATGACTTCAATGATGGCTCAATGTGAGGCATGAGGCTTGTTATTTCCTCCGAGTTGGACTGATGTATTGGTTTGACCTTTGATATTGGCCAGCGATGCCATTTACCACCCGAATGATTGAGAGCCCTCCCTGAACACTGCTAGATGAAAACCCAAAACACCGCAATGAAATTCTTTTTTTTTTTTCCTTTTGTTGCTGAAAATGTTATTATTGCTGTTATCTAAAAAGTGTCTCTTTCGTGCCTTTTACAATTATGGGAATACATTTCAGATAAACAAATACAGAAAATTTGTGGGCTAGAAAAATGAAAGATTTGAAGCATTTTCCGTCGGCAGCTTCTGTCAAAAACTCAAAACACACTCACAGAACCGTACGGATGCATCCGAGCGCTTCTGTTGCAGGCTAACAAATATTACTGCAAATGCACTCATGTCTGCAACACTCGGAGAAACACGGGGTGAAGATGTAGCCGCAGGCAGCCATTTGAAATTCCAGCTTAGATGATGTGATGCGGATCAGACAAACTGCAATTCCACAAACTACTGAAATTCCAGTTTCTATAAGATGTTGGGAGGATTGTATCATACGTCCTTTGAACGTCTGATTATAATAATGTTTCTTGACTGGAATCCTTTCCAAGATTATTAAAGATCAACATTTTATTTGTTGTTGTTGCTGCTGTTTATACAAGACGACATGCTGTTTGCTTTGACGAGCCACAGACGACTAGCAGTATTATCTGTGTGGAAAAGAAATTAACACAAAGGTCTGGAGTTCTTGGGGATTAAAAAAAAAGAAGAAGAAGAAGAAGGGGGAAAAAAGCCCAGTCTTTAGAGATGTTAAAATAAATGCACCAAAAACCACCCAAGACGTGGGAAAATTCAAGAAATTTTTCACTTGTCATATCAAATTACCAAGTTGTGTGATGAAAGTGCAATTCACAGCTTTATTGGAAAATAAATTCCTGCCTGTTCAAATGAAATGTCTGAGTTACTGCAGAATAAGGACCAACATATAAAACTGTCCTTTCAAATACTAAGACATGCTGCAACAGGTATTTACACAGACCACATTCATAGTTGAAATTAACATATTGCTTGACCTTTCACACAAAAAAACACAAAAAAACAACAACTGTAAATCAGGGCAGTAATCCCGCTCCGTGCAGTAGGAAAACGAAAAAAACAAACAGTTGCACCGTTGTTTAGATACACAACTTGGGGACAGCGAGGGATGTAAAAGATAAAACCTACAGAGGGCAAACTATTGATTTTCAGATCTATAGGTTATGGCAGCGAGCACATTTGGCTGTGTATTTGTAACACTGGAAACGGCTGGAACAAGTGGAGGAAGAAGGCAGCTTTATGATATTAAGGCATAGCTGGATAACCAGTAAGTGTGGAACACCTACTCAAAAAACAAACAAAAATATACCTTATTTAGTGTATAAACTAGCTGAACTCTCTACTTATACCGTTACTCAAAAACGCAGTCAATGCACACAGCCGGAGAAACGTGTTCATAATGATAAATGATGAGATGTGTTTCCCCTTACATCTTTGGCTTTCTCACACTCAGTGTTATTACAAATTATCCTCCAATAGCCGCCCTACAGTTTTCATAGCACATTGTCATTTTCTGGCTTAAAACAATGCACGACAGCACATTCGGATAATGATTACCACAGAGACAATTCTTTGTTATTCGAAACGGCTCTGCAGCAAATGAGGCCTGACTCGCCCTGGCTAGACTGAAGAGCTTGAAGGGTGTGAGGGGCTTCTGGTTGGGTCTTTTATATTGGACGTAGAGGGCCCTTTATGGTGAGAGCTGCAATCAGACGAGAAGTCTCTGAAATGTGGTGCTACAGTATGACTTTGTTATGTGCAATTAGAGTGCATTCAATTCATTCAGTTAGAAATGTAATACATTACCATGCATATAGGTACAGTATATGCAGTATATGCAAATTTTCATATTCAGTTTTTGAATAACAGTTTGATTATTAATGCTCATTATTATTGGTTTTTTTTTTTTTTTTAATGTTATGTGAGTAGTGTTTCAATGCTTTACCTTGATCCCATGAATCCTCTGTTTGATTTACTACCTTAGAGGAGACGGTTTCATTTCATTAAAAAAAAAAAAAAAATCAAAGTGGGCAATCCCACAATGAACATCAATATTAATCTTAAAAGTCTGATTTTGTTTAATAAATACTACTTACTGTAATCTCTTTAAAGCGGTAAAATCCAATGACTGCATAAAAAAAATACTGTTGGCTGTTCTTTTTTTAAGACGAATCGTTTTCTGTGGCCAGTTATTTGAGTCGAAGATCTGATCTGTATCATCTCAATTAGACTTTTCCCTGTGAGGTGTAATGCAGCTACACTTACGGTCACTGCAGAAAGGCCCCCCGTAGGTGGTCATGGTGCAGTCACAGGAGAAGCCCTCCCACAGCTGCAGGCACACTCCCTGGTGGTGGCAGGAGTCCTCTGTGCAGGTGGTGCTGGGACCTGCGGGTTGTTTACAGCAGATGCAGCAGGTGCGTTTTTCCCCCCCCACTTTATTCACACATCTTCACTTCTTGTCAACCGGAATAAATAAAATACAGCAAAGGTAACAAGCGGCGATAAACCAGTTTGATTTTGTCCATTTCTGCACATATCAGCTCCACAAAGAACCATAAGTAAAAACTTCCTGTTTTTTCTCTGTATCTTTGTCCTTGTTGTCCATCTGCTCATGAATGGGCGTCTGTGTTTACTTCGATATAACAGCATGCTGAATGTGATGCCTTTCCAGTCACTCTTTTACACATGCAGGTCAGTCACCATAACCAGTTAACACTGATCGCTAAGGCAGGCAGTGTGAATGTAACTTAAGACCTCTCATGTCAACAAATTTTTGGAGAAAACATCCATGTTTTCTTACCTGCTACAATGTGTTTATTGTTATTACACTTATTAAACTTCAGTACTACAACACAGCAAGGCACACATCCCAATTAACTACTCAAAGAACTAAAGGCTATGTAGTCAACTCTATCTGTGTATGGTTGCATCACTGTGGCAACTTTTGTTCTTCTGCTTCACTGAGCCACATTCTCTAGCACCAAAGTCAGTCCAATATAATCAGTTTGACTTCTACTTAAGTAAAGAATGTATGTACTTTTGCCGCCTCTGCCCCTTGGGAAAATTAATTGCCCACCTCTCCGTAGATAATAGCATCATGCATGCACTTGTCTGAGCAGTGCCCATCCAATTGACTGCACACGTTTTAATTGGTGTTGTTCACATAAGACTGAAGTATACGGATACACTTCCACACACACTTTAGTTTTCAGCATGCATGCCCTCTTTGCCCTTCTGTGGCATTATTCGTTCACACAATGGTGACATTTCGCTTGATCACGGATAAGGAACCTGAATGGTTCAATCACCTGATATCGGGCCACAGTTTTTGCTGATACCTTGATATTTTTTAGAGGGAAGTGATTACAAAAAACAGGGAAACAATCTTTTTACTTGTTACGTGAACGATCTGCAAAGATCACAACCTTCGCCAGACAAGCGTGCTTTAACTGCTAGTTAGCAGCTCCAATTTAGGGGTGTTGCACTTGAGGCCAGGCGGTGTGCACTTTACTTATTCAAAACAATGTGATGTATCACAAAATCAACAATGCTGCAGCTAACTTTCAGCTGTGTCCTCTTCACTGTATTCAGCGGTCCTTAAACACAGCTATAGCAACATGAGTGACATTGATTTGTCAGGGCAGTGTTTTGTGAGCTTTTGTAGTGTAGTGGATAGTGCACTTACCTAAAATGTTGAAGGACCCCAGTTTGCAAACAGGAATGTAATTTTTTTTTTTGGTTTACTTAACAAGAATTTCTTTGTCTTTTAAAGTTAAAAATAAGTAATTGAAGCTAAAATTTTAATGCTAACCTGACAGGAATATTGGAATTAGGAGAACACGAAAACTCAAGTTGCCAAAACGTTTGTCTAAATGTGTAAATCTTAGTAAAGTCAATAACAACGGACAAAAGTTGTTAAAACTCAAATTTACTGAGTAAAGTTGACTTGATATTTTGAGTTTTCTCTGCTTTTTTTTTCTCACAGTGCAGAAAGATTAATAACTATTAATCCTTCGTGTGCAACTGACTCATGTTGCGCTGACTGAATCTCCTCACCGGTAACTAATAAAGGCTGCAAACCTGACAGGGACAAATGTCTGACCTGCCCCACTTGTCACCGCCATAGTCCAAGAACACATGCAGCATACATCTATTCTGTCATATCCAGGGCAGCTTTTGTTAAATAATGGCTACCTTATTTGAGATTTATCATGACTATTTAGTCTTGGCAGAACTGTCCACTCTGCTGAGCGCTTTCATGTTAGAGGTCAATAAAAGCAGCTGAATGCCTTTACTGCCACATGACAATAGTACACGTTCTATTGTATAGAAGGAATAATAAAAAAAACTGAGCAACAAAGCTGTTTAATGTCATAACAAATGAGGTGTAATTAATTTTCAGCTACCAGTTCCCCTCGTTTCATGATTAACAACTGCGAAGTACAATGAAACCAGAGCACCGAGTGATTCACAGGTGTTTCACATGTCCTCACCTCCACAGCCGTGTTCCACCTCCCCCACCTTGTGTAGGGCATCTGCTAGGAGGTCAGGGAGTCTTCCATTCAAGTCCACAGATGCCAGGCAGCCCTTGTATCCTTCCCGGGATGCTATTAGTCTGGGCAAGCTGCTGTACATGCTCTTCCCAACACCTCCGATGTACAGCTCCCCTTTAACACACAGGAATCGATTAGGAACGGCACGTTTTACACACGCAGACCCTTTAAATTCTGCAATATGATGGGTGTTTCAGAGCAAATGTTTACACGTCATTTTTCAAAATGCAAAATCTGACAGGACAAACATGAATACTGAATGTCCTGCGTTGCTATTTGCAGCAATTACTGACTACGTCTTCAACAATACCTTTCAAATCCAGGTTGCGGGCTCCGTTGGCGTGTTGGGTGACAGTGCGAGAATCAATTTTGAGGATGTGCACATTGTTGTTGTCACGGGAAATCACCACATTGTGCCACTGGTTGTCATTTAGTGGCTTGTCGGAGTTTCCCTTCATCAGCGACGGCCCATTTCCCAAGTCAAAAACGTAATGGATGTACCTGCATGACAACACAAACCTTTACAAACACGAGTTCTTACGTGTAATCATTTCTTCACATACCATATGCCATCAGCAACTCGACAATACCACTTTTATGTACCAAGCAAATAAGTAAGAACATCGTGTGCGTGACTTTTGTATGATTAAAGCATGGTTCAAATTATTCCAGTGTCACGCGTGGCGATGCAGCTGTGCACACTTCTGTCTACCAATCTGTTTTGTGGCTCCATTACCGCTGGGGCTCAAACTACTCAAATTTATTCAAGTATTTTGTTTATGTTCAAATAAATAACAGTGAATTTATGTAAACACAGAAGGTAATGCTTTAGGCGCACCAATATGTTGACATTAAATTGAATCATTAGACAGAATTCTGTCAAAAACGGCATCTTGTTTAAATCAAAGTAAAGCAACATCCATGAATGAGCTGCTACACTTCACACATAAACACCGAGCAGCCGGAAAACTATGACAGAAGTGTTGGAAACCATTTTTTGTCTGTGTTGTCTGCCTGAGCTTCTGCTGCAGGCTCCAGAGCTGAACAAGGCTTCCCGCTGACTAATTGCTTACTGGGAGAAAGTCTGTGCAAGGTCTGACAGTGGGAAGATACAATTGTTGCTGTGCTCGCTCTGTTTTAACGACCTTTCTCCGCGATTGTCTCTGCAACAAAAATTATTTACGATGAATAAAACATATGAAACGTATTTGCGACGGTGTCAAAATGCCAAATGTGCTCGAGTATGGGAATGAGTGTGACTTTCTTGAACTCGCGCTTCCTCTCTGTGCTCGTCTCCCTTTAACGGAATTATTTATAATGAACAAATGATTTTAAAGCCATTTGGTGTCTTTCTGCAGTGCTGCAGGGCTGATGGATCCAAGATATGAATTACGATTAGGTAATTTCGAGGACAGGAAATAAGAAAAGCTCCTGTTCAGGCTTTATTTTTTCCAAGACAAATATTGTACATAAAAAAAATAAATTCCATTCTCACCCCTTTTATATTTCTTCATCACAGGCCTGCATGTATATTAGACTCTAGTGCTTACCCTTTGACAAGCTCCACCACAATGAAGTCACTTCCATCTCCAGAGTTGTAAAGGATCAGCCCATCGGGACTAGTGGTCTTGAACTGGAAGAAAAGGTGCATGGAAGCGTAGGCCTGTAAAGTGGAAAAAGCCAAGTAGCTGGCCTGTGTTAGAAAAGTCACAGGATTGGCAACAATGTGCCTCATGCCAAATCGAGCATTCAGCTCGCAGTACGAGATGTCGCCATTCTTGCACTGGTCCAAATAGAACATCCCGTTGAAGGAGAGAGCTTGCAAATGGCCGATGAAATTGGAAGGCACCACAGAGATGAAACGCCGCTCGGTCATGATCCCCGTCTCAATGTTGTTGAACTCCAGGCGGGTGTGGGCGCCAGTCATGTGGCCTAAGTAACAAAACATCCTTTTAAAACTGAAAATACATTTTTGCTATTATAGCTACTTTATCCCTACCATACCTTCAACAGTCACGTTGTCTACAGAAAGCTGCAGGTTCTTCCCACGCCGCACCACTTTCACTGTGTGCCACTCGTTGTCATTCAGCTTCTCGCCTATAAGGAGTATCTCTGGTCCCTTGCCTAAGAGGAAGAAAGCGTCAAGTGACAATCATACCACATGAGCTCAGCGTACAAGCCTTCGACACAAAGCACTCAACATCTGAAGCACTCTCGGGGCGCATACATTCATTTACTTATCACTCACACACAAAGCCACAAGCCAGCAAGCAATAATTTGCATTCATTCAATACGCAGAAATATGGGAAATAAGACAGAGAAACAACTACAAAAGAGCTCATTCAAATCTGTATGTTTAAAATGTACTGCATGAGATACCTGTGCTCACTCTGTGTGGGGTCATTTGGGTGATATCTACTGGGGAAACATGTTGGGCCATTCAGTATTTGGAGCCCTCTCTCAAACACGGAGCTTTAAGTTCCTGAATTTCTGCACTATCCTCAGTCTTTTTCAGTGGTTTCAAAATAGGTCACAGTGCAGAAGCTTGCCACTGCAGCACCGTCATCCCAAATCAGTGCCTATGCAACAGGCCGACACAGCAGTTCAAAGGAGTTCTGACATCGCTTGGGAAACTAATTGGCCATGCCTAAGCTGACTGCGCCTTTAGGGGTTTGTCTGTCTAATTGAGCTCAGGGTGCAGGAGAATTACAGGGGACGTACAGAGGGCAATAAATGGAAAACATCAACTGGTTTCCGAACACTTCACTGTTTCATCCTCAGGGAAATAAAATGGTGACTGGAGACTTTGTCCAGAGCTGCATATCAAGTGTCTTCATAGCACACTGCATCATTTCACCGTCACCCTGCTGAATATTGACTGCACGCGCCACAAAGATCAATCTCATCAAATCCCGCTCCCTCTATATTTGATGTGTTCGCTCGGAAAATGAAAAATACACAACTTGCTGGATTCATGTCCAACACAAAAACATAAATGTTTATCTTGTAAGTGACTATCATGATAACAGAGGCACAGATGAGATCTTCTGTAATGAAAGAGGCAACAGAGGAATGCAAGACAGTATGGACTACTGAGCTTATCCGTGTTTCTGCAGGGGGACCTTCCCTGCTATCTAATGTCAGCAATATGAAGCCAAACAACGACACGAGTCAAATTTCTTGCAAGAAAAAGAGAAGGAAGATCATTTTTGTTCGATATTTGAAGATATATTTAAAACAGGAATTTCTAAATATTTTACACATTAAATCCTGTTTTTATTATTAGATTATAATTGGACAGATCAAGTCCCAAAGTTTTGATACTACCAGTGCAGTACTGAACATGCCTTCGATCGATCGTGTCAATACATTTTAGAATCACATTCAGGGCGCTCTTCTTAGTGCTGCGGTGGTTGCAAATCTGTTTTGGTTGTGCACATTCGCACAGCATCGTGTTAGTTCAGAGAATTCATTTAAAGAACATTAGTTAATAATTAAACAGGCGTGCATTCGGGGGTGCAGCCAAGGGATAACCTAAAGTGAGGGTACAGTTAGGGGACTGTGCACATATTCATTGAGTATGTGTAGTAGTACAGGTACAACCACTAATGATTGTTATTATTTTTTTCTAGCAGAACCATTTCTCTTGTTCACACTGGGATAAAAGCACAGCTACCTAGTTAAAATGCATTGTCCTGTACATCAAAAAAAAAAAAGAAAAAGAAAGAACTAGCAAGCATTTCAGAGATTATAATCATCTGAGGCTTACACACAAAAGACGGCTATTATATAAATAGACTGAAAGTGGTCATAGCCATGATGCTGTTACCCACTGTTAAACCTAAAGCTCATCTTTTTTGACTGTAATGGGGATGATTGCTGACTGAACTGAGCATAATGTTATGTTCAATACTTGACACTAGGGATTGAGACCATAAAGTCATCAGGAAAGTGTTCACTCAGATCACTGATAAAGAGAGCGGAGGGCCTTTTTTCTTAGACTTTTTTTTTTTTTTTTAAGGCAACCAGAGCAGTTGCCCCCTGCTGGTTACTTGAAAGAATGTGGGTTTAAAGGGGATCTAGTATGCTACTAGGCTAATTTACAACTTAGAGTAGAGCAGTTTTGCATGACTCACTGTTCCAAATTTATCCAAATTAAACACAGCTCCTCTCTCTTTAAGACCATCCTACTTTTAATCCATTTTTTGTAACAACAAAAGAATAAGGGTATTGGCATCAGCGATCCTGGCCCCTTTCTGAAACGCAGTAGTGTGGTTGCAATAGCAGAGAGGTGGGATGCTGCTTGATATAGCTTGAATATGGATAAAGTTTAAAAATGAATGGAATCCATGGGTGTGGAGTTAGAAAGAAGCTTACCACTGCAGCCTGGACCTGATCTCTGCAACTATTAGTTTTAATAGTATTAATAGTTGCAGCAGCGAAAGTGAGGTAATGCATGCAATACATGCACATCAAGAACAGTGCCTCTGAATTTATATTTATATGAGAAATAGTGATCTGTAGCACTGCAGAGGGTATTAAAATGGTGGAATGGTACGTGTATTCGCCACAGCCATCTGATTGCAAACCCTTTGAAATTGGGCCTCCTTTCAAAGTGCCTTTGCTTCGGTAGCTTGAAAGAAAGAAAGGTCCATATTGTCCATTCTGATCCCCGGTTGTATTTGACTGATGCTTTCAATAATAACTTCAAAGGCATGGTGGAGTTATACAGGTCAGCGTTATGAGTGAGCCGAGACTTTGACTGCAGGAAATGCGTGTTAATAAAAAGCAAATTTGTAGAACAAATGCTTCATTTCAAAAGTGTGTGCACCATGATTTCCCAGACTGCATATAATTAATCAACAGCACTGCAGCAACGTTTATTCTTACAGCTATTACCCTCCCACTGTGTATCCAGTTGTGGACAGTTTCCAAGCAGCTGTTGCAGACGGGCTTTCTCCCAGATTCCTTCAGAAGTGAGCTACATTTTAAAGATACCTTGTGTGAGAAATCAGAATTCTTGGTCCTGCAATCAAGTCTGAAGGTAATCCATTAAAGCAGCCAAAGCAAATGTATTTAAAAAGCAGTGCAGACTCTATGATAGCGCTGTTTTCGGTGTCTCAATAATTTAAGTGGGAAATTCTGCACTTTAAAATCTGTGTACATCATCGTTTTGAATAACCATTAAAAAGGCATTCATTGCCACGTGCCCAGTTAAGCTATCTTTGAGGCCACTGGTGCAGGATACAAGCAGTTTAATGAATATAGAAGACACTTCATTTGGCACGCAGAGAAGTGCAAATACAGTGGACAATGCATGATGATAGAATGCCATCTGCTGGTAGAGAGGAAAATTTCCTGGGCAAGATATCTGATGAAGATAATAGATAAGCAACCAAAATTCAAAGCATTTTTCTCTGCTAAGCTTTCTTTGCATAAGATTCAATCTGTATCTTTTTCACTGAGCGCAATAAACCATTTAAAGTGGCCATAAACTGCTTTTACGCAGGTGGGTCACAGACAGTACACAGGCACCTAATTTCGATCCAACCACACACACACACGCGCGCGCACACACTTTACTCACCTTGAGCAGGGAAAGACAATGTAGTTGATTCAATATAACGAGCAGTTCAATAATTTCATACATGTGCAGTAAATCTCTGTAAAACTGTATTGTAAAAGCCGTTAAACCTGCGCCTTACTGACTGCGGGTTATCGATTCTTCAGTTATACAGGATTCATTGTCAAACGCTTTTGAGAGTACATAAATAGTTGTTTTAATGGAACATCTTCCTCTCGTGATTATAAATACACAATAATTGGCAACGCTCCGGCTTTTCTGCGAATCATTTTATAACACGGACGCTGAAAGGTTTCATTCTGAAGTATCAAGGAATTATGCATACATGAGAGGTGGAAACAAGCTTTCAGTCTGCACTCAATTATAGCGATAACTTTTATAAGCATTCATGAGCCTCCTCTGTATAGGATGATCTAAATCAGGGAGCCGCTCACCTCTCCACTGGCAATAGTTTTTATCTGTTTCTCGCGCTGCTGTAATCTGAACCCAAACTTAAATTGCCTGTCTCCCACTATCAGGTGAGAGCAACAATCTGCATCATAAATTCCAGCATCACTGTGGTGCGACCTAAACTACCACTCCATTTCACAAGAGCGCAGGAAAACCAGCAAATCTATTCTGTTAATCCAAAGGAAGATCTTACTTTAGTATTCATTCGCCTTTGGGGTCAGCTGAATTATTTAAAAAACCCTTTTGCTTTGTGGAAACCTTTTTGATATATTCGCTTGTCTTTACTGTCATATTTTTGGCCTATGTTTTTTTTTTTTTTAGCCCAATAATTTTTCAATTTATTTATTCTGCATTATTCCCCCCAATTTAGTCAAGGATGCCCTTGCAATCAAAATGTTTAATGATAAAACGGGTCTCTGTTAAACTGTTAATGAGGGATGGGTAATTAGAGTAAACAGAGTAGTTGCATTGAAAAGATATTAAATGATGGAACATGTTTCATGACAGTTACTCCACTAAAAAGGCGACGAGCCGTCTGCAACAATCTGTATCTATTTTTACACGTTTTAACATTTCTGCTAAAACAAGTCATTGATTTTCTGAAGCGCCTCTATTGATCTGATTTCATTCCAACCTTTAAGTTTATCTCCGCTCTGTCACTGCAGTCTGATTACCCCCCAATAAAACACTTGTGTTTCTCTAAAGTGAGAGTAAGACACTGATTCTCTCGCTAGAGAAAATTATGGGTTATACTTTAACTGTGCCCAATTATCAGCTATGTGAGCAAATTAGTCACAGGCAGATGAATGGCAGAGTCATTGGCAGCCCAACAGTAGTCTATTGTATGTCAAAAATAGCTACATTTTGATTACAGCATCATTACACTGGAAATGTGTCTAATTTGAATCGGTAGATTTCGTGACAACAGGATCCCAATTATATTCAACTGTACAGCTGCGTGCCACAGTGAAGTCTCATTCATGTTCTTATCTTTATAATGATGCTTGTGAGGAAGATAACAGCAACAGTAAACAAAGACAATTGTGCAGCAGAATAAATGAATTATATTCTCTTTCATGTGGGAATAGAGGCATATGAATATACCACAGAGCATGTTCTCTAAAATCATGGTACAGTAAATAATCATAATCATAGGAGACACTTACTGAGATTACAGTCTATCCTGATACAATCTGGTGAGAGAGAGAGTGAGATGGTGAGATTAAAAGAAAAAAAAAAAGAAAAAAGAACAGCACAAGAGGAGAATATTTCACATCCTTCAAGGTATATTCTGCAGACAATTCAGTGCTTTTTAGAGCCCACCATCCGGGGACAGCCTCAAGAGTCTAAACCGCCACCTTCCTCTCTGAGGAAGAAAAAAGGAACCTGTGAGTGAAAGGGGGGGGGGGGGGAAAAACTCCGCATGTGTCTGGCACTGCTGGAAGTACAACAGACCAGGTCAAAGTTGGGATCAATAAGAGTTTTATGGACAATAAAAGTAGAGGTGCAGCAGCATTATTTTTAGCATCGACACCAGCTCTGCTACGACTGCTTACGTTCAGAATCGCCAGGATTTATCTGTTTCAGATAACATGAACCGATAGTTCCACCTCCATCTCTTTGGGGTATTTCAGCAAACTCACACTGCTGTGAGGACAATTGTCAGATAACAAAATTGGAAAATGGAACTAGTTTCTTAGATTTGAGTGTCTCATGTGGAGATAATTATGCAGGGAAACATGAGAAACAAGAAAACATCTTAAAATTGCTCAAAGAATGGACACAATGACTTAACTGCAGAGAACAGGTGGATGCTGAACAACAGACGGTCGTCGCGATCACTGAGGCTGTGCTGAATTTACAGTAAACAGCAAGCAACCTGAACAGCATGAATATATGGGAAATAGCTGAAGCGAGATTTAGAAGAGAGATGACGATCAACAGTATGGCTTCATGCAGAGAAAGAGCAATACAGATGTATGTTTGCTTTGAGAGTGTTGATGAAGTATAGAGGAGGTCAAAAGGAGCTGCACTGTGTCTTTGTGTATCGAGAGTAAACATATGATAGGGTGCCAAGAGAGGAACTGTGGTGCTGGATGAGGAAGTCAGGAGCAGCAGAGAAATATGTGAAGGTGGTGCATGTCATGCATGAGGACAGTGAGACAGTGGCGGTAGGTTTGACAGATGGGCTCAAGGTGGAGGACGGATCAGCTCAGAGCCTCTTCTTGTTTGTAATGGTGATGGACAGGGTGACAGATGAGGTCAGGCAGGAACCTCTGTGGACTATAATGTTTGCAGATGACATTGTGATCTGTGATGAGAGTAGTAAACAGGTAGAGGTGGAGCCTGGAGAGGTGGAGGTGTGCACTGGAGAGAAGAGGAATTAAAGTCAGACATAATACATATGTGTGAATGAGAGGGAGACAGGGGGAAAGGTGAAGATGCAAAGAGTAGAGATAGTGAAGGTGGATGAGTTTAAATACCTGGGTCAGCTATTCAAAGCAACAGACAGTGAACAAGAGAGGTGAAGGAGAGAGTGCAGGCAGGGTGGAGTGGGTGGAGACGAGTGTCAGGGGTGATTTATGACAGAAGGATAGCAGCAAGAGCGAAAGGGAAGGGTTACGAGATGATAGTGAGACCTGCTATGATGTACGGTTTAGAGACGGTGAAGATGCTTTAAGAAGAAGAACCTGTAGGATCTAAGCATCTGAGTTCAATTAGCTCATAACCCAAATACCCTGTAGGTATACTATTCAGAACTGTGTTATATATGCACTAATTACTGTGACAGATTTAATTACAGCTGAGAAGATAAGAAAATTCTTTACTAGCAATTTAAATTTTTGGTAGCCTGATGCACCTCTACTAAAAAGCCCAACTCTTGATCCATCTTCTTCTCAAATTGCTGTTAAAAATTGCTGCTTGTCCTGCAAGCCTGACGGTAATATATTTTCCAAGTTTCATACAGAGGAAAAGTGGCGATTTGCACAACCTGGAGCCACAATGATAATTACACCGTGAAAAAAGTGACAACAGCACAAATGTAATGCTTTGCCAACATTTTCTCATATCTACAACAGTCGCTATCTTCTCAATCCAGCTGAAATGTTCACATTTTTGGACTCAAAATGGGCTCTCCCACACATCATTTGCATGTTCTGAATAATGAAGCCAATTTAACCAACTGTAGTTCAGTATATCGGTGTAAATCGTGGCTGCAGAGTGCTCTCAAGCTGTCAACCATCACAGAGCAGTGGATACAGACAGCCAGAGACCAGAGTGACTTTCTGCTGCAGGTGTGTGTCTGCGTGTGTGTGTGTGTGTGCACGGCCATCACTGGTACTCTCTGTTCAGTGAAGCGACTCTAAACGGGAAAGGCCAGTAAATGTGAGGGGAAGGAACTACAATGGTGACATCTACAATGTGAGCAGTTTAAGCGGTAATATTTCAGCGTAGTGACGGATCAGGTCTCTGACTGCCTTCTCCTTGAACTGCAGACAAGCCATTGAAGGGCTGAAAGAGCCGAGACGGTCAGGTGGGACCCGACCACGGGATGAACTGAAAGAGTGTGAGATAGAGAGAGAGAGGGAGAGAGAGAGAGAGGCACAGAGAGAGAGAGAGAGAGAGAGAAAGAAAGATAAGGTAGAATATACATACACTTATACAGTTGCTTAAAAAGGCACTAAACCCCTTGTTTCAGAGCTTTTTGTATTTTGTTCTGCATTTGATGTGTAATTTAAGGAAAAAAACGTTGCCTTTTACAGCATAAAAATGTCCTGCCTACCTCTGCACTATAGAGGTAGACAGGAAAGGCACGCACTAAAGATATAATCCTAAAATATATATTTCAGTTTAATCTTTAGATTCTACCTCAAAAGAAAATTTTTAGAAATAACTGCATAAAGGTGCTATAAGTTTGCATATCATACCACCTTTTTCTCACTTTTCTGTATCTGAACTGTCACTATGAGAAAGGGGGGAAAATGGCACAAAACTATTCTTTAAATAGTGGCAGTGCTTATTTTATCCTTGTTGGCCCTGAATGACCTAAAGAAAAGGGTTTGGGAAGTGCAACCGGATCAGTCTACCTACTGAACCCTCAGCCAGAAAATGAAAAAGTGTACACTCTCGTTATACTGTATAGCGGAAACGCGTTCAAACTCCATGTTACGTTTTTAAAATTTATCAGATTTTCATGGAATTAAGGTGGAAAATTTCTATAGTTAATTTTAAATGGGATTAGACCGAGGAGCAAAGAGAGCGAGGAATGAGAAATAAACATATTTTTATTCTTGTTTTTCATTATAATTGTAATGGTTTTTCGTTTCCTGGTTTAAGCAAATCAAAGCAAAGCTGGCGAAAAGACCGCTGAAAAGGATATCCCCTAATGACATCACATTATGCTACTTTTTAATTCAAACTGATAATTCATTATTTAATTCATTCATTTTCACTTAGACCCAGCTGCTCTTTCTAAATTTGACAGAACCACTGCAGGCTTCTGCAATAAATTATAGCACTACGCAAAACAACCAGGGGATGTGCTTTTCCTTTTCTAGGCCACTGTATATATTGTGTATGTAGATGGGGATGGGAGAGCCTCAGGCAAAACAAATACACAGAGATATCTGTCTAAGTAACATGTCCTAAAAGTTCAAGTGGGATTGCATATGTGCTCATATTTGCCGCAGCAGCATTACCCAGGTTCACAGTGAGTTTCACTCTGCCTCCATCCAGCTCCAAACGCAAGGTGTCTGCGGACTGCTGGGAGGTGGTGGCCATCAGCAGCCCATAGGCCCTCTGGGACATAAAGCGCAGCGACACGTCCTCGGCCTCTGTGTGCAGCGTCCTCGGCAGTACCACCTTCAAATACATGCTGCCGTCATAGCTCACCATGGTGGCCTCTGCAGATTTAGGAAGTTGATTTTACAAAAAAAAAGTGTTAGCAGACATCCAGAGGGAATCACAGCGTGAAATTAAAAACACGAAGAGGCATTTATGGAATGAAATCTAAATGCAGTCTGAGATTATTTTGGGTACGACATGATATCCTTTTAGATTGCAGTTTTCATCAGTCGCACCAGATGGCAGAAAAAGCCTGGAGCACACAGAGAGAGTGGTGAGATTGCAGCAGCAATCAAATTTCTGAAGGATTTATTCCCACCATAGTGCAATAGAAGGGGGATTTTCATTCCTCATACTATTAGCTGCCAATGGATCTGCGTAATTTGGCCTCTCTGTGAGGAAGCTATCTGCATGGTGAATGCAGAGTAATTCAGGCCGAATCACTCTGCTGAAGAACCACTGCATTTCTGATGAAATGCTCATAACACTGGTAACCTCATGATACTGGCAATCCATTAATGAATCGCTCTACTGTAGGTAAACACCGCAATTTACTGCTGAATGGCTTACATTAAAAACAGCATCATTTTCCATGGTCCTGTCATTGTCACCAGGTTGCTTTGTATATTTGGAGAGTTATTTTGGATTGAGAGCATGCCTCTCATTTGAATAGATGTGACACTAGGCAGTGTGATCATAATGTAACTGCAAATGAAATTCTTATTGTTTGGGAAGCCTAAGCATTAAGTCCTCTTGATAATGAATTTTCTCTGTATCGACATTGTTTCTATATTTACAGGGACTTTTAAGCCACTACACACCTAAGTTAATGAATAAAATACTAGCCAAAGTGTGCTAAAAGCTTTGCAGCACCTTTTTTTAAAAAAAGAAAAAAGCATTTATCCTCCCCATCTACTACTGTCCTTCTTAGATGCTCTTACCCTTCTCACAGTTGGGGCCTATGTATCCGGTACTGTTGCAGTCACAAATGTGGCGATTCCAGCCCTCTCTGCAGTGTCCACCATTGGCACATGTGTCTCTGGTACACCTGATGTGTGTCTCCCTGGTGCAGAAGCTGCTGACACCTGTGGCGCTTTGAACTTCTGCCAGCCTCCGGAGGTTACGGCTCTGTCCATCAATAAAGAGGTCCCTCACACAGCCCACGTAGCCGAGGCCGAGGGACGCCGTCCATACCTCAGGGGGGAGCATGAGGTTTTGACGGTCCTCTGGCAAACCTCCAAGATACATGTCCCCATCCAGGTCAAGGATCTCACTGCCTTCATTAGCAGAAAAGGGGATGCTCTGGCTGTTCACTGAAATAAAGCCTGTGGGCCAGGCATTAACTGTGAGTCAACTTGCACTTATACAATATTTTTTTGTTGCAGAAAAGGAAGACAGGTGTGTGCGTGGGCTGTGCTGAATGAAAGGCAAGAACAAACTGTGAGACTGAGGAAGTGGGCACCAGGCTGCTTGTTTTAAAAAGTGAATATAATGAAAATGCACTGCCAGTCCTTGGGAGTAGATTTTTTTTGGAGCAAAAGCAAAAACTAAAACTTGATCTGGAGAAGTGTCGACCTGTAAATGGCGACTCGTCATTGTCGTATTACTCTGCTTGAGAAGAAATTTAATTTATTTATAGAAACACGAAGGCAGAAATAGAAGAAATGCTCTTTTTTTCTTCTGCTCATGAGGCAGACATATGTACTAAACTAATAAGGCAGGCAATTCCAGATTTGAGTTTGGCAACTGTATAATTGGCCACTTGTTAAATAGGTTAACACAAATTTCAAAATGTCATACGTAGATTATAGCGACTAAAAATATAATTGTAATTAAAGCCTAATATGCATGCATGTTTCACTGCAGTGAATAAAAAGCAGGAGCGTGCCAGAGTGACTGTATCCACGCTGACATATGGCGATTTCACAGCTTGGAACCCTTTATAGCCTGCTCCACAGCTAAAACTGGAGAAACACGGCGGCAGCAGCAAACAGAAGGCATACTCTGCTTTCACAAATGCACCACATTTTCTTACCATTGCGCCCTTTTCTCTGGAAGTCGACATGGCACCACTCGCCATCATTGAGCCTCTTGTTACTGGCTTTCATCTTGATGCTGCCAGAGCCCATATCCATGACCAGGAAGAGAAATCCGTCGAGCAGCTCAATGGCAAAGAAGTCGGCCCGGGGCTTCCTATCAGGCTGCGCACCCTTCAGGCTGCCATGGCTGAACAGCATAAGGCCGCTGGGCTCTGTGGTGCGGAAGTCAAAAGATATGGACCCCGTTTTCTTTGTGTTCCACCTGGGCAAAGTCAAGTAGGCAGACGGCGTGTCGAAGGTGACCGGCTCCAGGGCTTCCACATTTTCGCAGCTGAATATCAGGTCACCATGGATACTGATCTTGGGGTCTCGCTGCTCAGCCAGCCGTGACAGTTCGAGTCTAAACTCATTATTCTTGTAGACCACCTAATAAATAAGAGAGATGTCATGGTGAGATGACAGCTGGAAAGCAGAATGAATTCAGCGCAAAGGTTGAATATTAGTCATCAATAAATACTAGAATCAATAGGACACCGCCGTCGCAGCCTTCGTGAAGGCACACAGCCGACAACGTGTTGAATCACTCCTGAAACCAGAGCTGAGACAGAAAGTGATTTTACTTTGATTTACTTTCAAAATTAAACTGGCACCTTTCATTTAATGACAGGAGAAGCAATTGCATTACTTCAAAATACACACACACACACACACACACACACACACAGAGGTTATTTGTGTATCATGTATATATCCATGCAGAGACCAAGGAAGCATGCACAGTTCAACACATTTATTCTGCATGATTTCAGGTTGATCATAAAAATATTTTAATTACCAGCAAATTATGAGGAGATTATCACGAGACAACAAGAAGGCAGCAGGTGTTAAACCGCTTGTGAAATTGCAAAAAAAACCCCCAAAAAACAACATTTAGATTTAGATGCAAATGCAAACATTTATATTTTAGACATTTAACCGGCTCATTTAGGAATGCACAATGGGTCTGACATAATCATCTTAAATTCCGAGCGGAGGAACAGGAGGAGGAACACTGCACCCACACGATGGCAAACAATTTGGTGTATTTATACCGAGGTAAACTGAAAGAGATCAAGTCAAGGCAGAGATGGTGAGTGGGAGAAAGGCGGCCTTGACCCTTTACAAGCTCAGCACAAAATTTATTATTTAAAATGGGTAAATTTAGTAAACATGCACTCGTGATGAGCAGAACAGTCGTTAAAAAAAAAGAAAAAAATATCTGATTTTGCACTCCGGCATGAATAAATGTACACAAGAAACTTATTTGCCTTTGAGGAATATCTTGCTATTGACTGAATATTTTAGTGAAATACAAAAGCAACTTTTTATACATATATTTACTTGCATACATTAGACAGGCAATGCCCTGTTTAAACTTAAAGCATACTCGGACAGAATGCCTATGCCGGCTTCTTTGTCTTCTTGTTGCATTTTCTGCTTTCATTCTGGCTTCATCAATATGCACAGTAGGAAACAACGGTCCTTGTCTCATTTTGTATCAGTTGTAAGTCACCCCGAGCCCACTGTTATCTGCCACATCACTCTGCAACCAGTCACTGCCTGAGGTGACACACCACACAGCACAGAGGACTAACAGCAGAGCTGAGAGGCAATTTGAGCCAATATCACACTTCACACTGCCTCAGTGTGACTAATTAAGCAGTGAAATCAGATGGTGAAACTGACCATCGAGAAATGAGTGTAACAGGCGATTTTAAAATGGGAAGACAGTCAATCAAGACAGTCGCTTACACAAAGAGGGAACAGCGTGTTTTCAGTAAACAACTAACGACACCGACGAAAACGCACAGATGGCTACAAAAAGACGCTGTGACCTCTGCAGGGCTATTATATAAGGCAAAGGACAAAACGAGAAGTGGAATCCTATTTCACCAATTCAGATGCTTGTTGTTTGTGACATGGATTACACAGTATCCCAAAACACAACAATAAAGCCTTTTAGTGTCAGCTGACAAAATCCCTCTGTCATTTATGTTCAAGAAGCACAGAATAACAAACTGTGCGAGAATGATGCTCCCAACAGCTGCGTGAAGACATCTCTCCATAACCAAATTGGGTGCAATCTGTGAAGCATTAAGGAACAAGTAGCTAATGGTTAGGTGTGCGATATCCCGAAGGTACACACACACACACACACTGCAGCATGATGAACGACATAGCGGCGACTTCAAAAACAAATTCGTCTCTGCCTGCTGGTTGTGACATTCATCTGAATGTTGCCACTGGTTTTCCTGCACTGATGAACCTGATGCCCTCTGCTCGGCAGCACTCACATCTACTATCACGAAACATCTTGGGAGATTAGTCATGGCCTAAACTGACTGCATTTAGTAAAATAAGACAGAGAATGAATATTTTCTTCACTGTTCACTTTTTTCCCCTCCACGGACCAAGAAGAATAATATATGAGCTGTATGTGCTAAATGTGTGAATACCAGAGCTTCGTTTTTCTATTTCATCACCAAACTCAAGTGTTCTCTTTTGGACTGACACGTCTCTGAACCTGACTGCCAAATTTCCTGCGAGGCCGATCCAGTCATGATCAACTCTGCCTGTGTCAGCACTCACACTCATTATCGGGACTTTTTGGGTTTGTCAACCCGTCCTCGTGACTCTTTATCCCGCCACACTCTTCCTGCATGCCTACAGTGCGACTGTGCGACTACACGCAGCAGTAGTAGGTCTAAACACCATCACCAGTCACACCGCCCACAGAGCGGAGGTTGCAGCATTGGCAGCAGTGCCGGGACAATAACCTGTCCATAAATAACATCTCTTTTTCGCTTTAGTAGATGCAAACTGCATAGTAATGATGCAGACAGTACAATTGCAATAATTCAGTAAAAATAGTGCCTTTAAATATTTGTTATGTGTTTTATGAACACATACTGCTAATAGAAAAAGTGAAATGACAATTTATTTCAAATGTTTCTGTATTGAATTTAAATGAAAACATTACATGTGTGCAAACTGTGTTGACTTTCTGACTAAATATAATTTAATAAGACAGGAGCGCGAGCTGGAGGTGGGGGAGAAGATGCTAAGACTTTCACAGGGAGTGACCAGGATGGACAAGTGTGAAAGAGTATCAGGGCCACATTAAAATAAACATTAATAATAATAATAATAATAATGCCTTCGACTTATATAGCGCTTTCTTACATGGTACTCATGTACTCAAAGCGCTTACAGTTTTTGACATTAGGAGGAGTTGTTTTGTTTTTTTCATTTTGAGAAGACAAAACGAACAATAGTAAACAAAGGAGCTCTCAGCGGCTGCCTTGCCACAAAGGCGTACCACAGCAGATAGCTTTGCATGTTTGATTTGAGTTTTACACCGAATGCCCTTCCTGACACAACCCCAAAGGGGATTTGTGTGTCTGGTTGAAACCGAACCATCAGATGTGTTTACCACTACACCACTGCAGGCAGAACAGAAGCTTTTCTTCTTCTTCCATTTTAAATTTTGAGAATAAAGTCAAAATTTCGAGATAAATCTTGAAGTAATGTTTCTGGAACAAAGTCGAAACAGCTTTTCGAGAAAACTTTCGACTTTTATCTCGAAATTTCGACTTTATTCTGAAAATGAAAAATAACATTAATAAAAATGATCCTTCTATTTATTTTTATTCTTAATGTGGCCCTAATACTCCATCATTGGACAAGATTAGAAATGAGTACATCAGAAAAAAGATTTGTGGATACGGTGAAAGAAGGATTGGTGCGACGGGCGGAAGAAAAATATCTGAGTGGGTTAAGAAACTTGCACATTCACGTGCTGCATAGCAATTTTCACAACATCTCTTTTGAACCCTGGTATCACGTAAAATGACCTAAATTACTTTGAACATTTATTAGCAGCATGTGTTGGTTTCAACGGGCAGTAAAATACAACATGCTGACTTTGGAACATCCATGTTTCCACATTAAGACTTTAAAGCACATGAATGCACCGAGGTCACAAGAGCAAATTGCGACTCAGAGAATGGGACCAATCCAGGGAACACGTGACTGCAGGGTCTAGCACAGAGGTGCCTTGAGCAAAACATCCATTCATACATACTGTACTGTACATTCATAAGTTACTTCACACACACACACACACACACACACACAACAAAGGCATATACAGTAGGAATTACTTTACAGGTTCACAAATTTAAATTTTGACCAAAGTCAACACATCACCAAAGTCCTCTAATTAACTGGTTAACTGTAGCAAATGTCACAACAGTACAGCCAGGTAGTTGCTTAAAACCCACAAACCTTATGGCGAAAACATCAAGTTAATTATGATCCTTTTTTTTTTTTTTTTTAAAGAAGATCACAGATCATCCAATATGATATTTAACCTGGACCAGTGCCCAATAATCACAACATACCAAATTATCAAAATTGTAGCACACAGAGCCTGGAAAAAAAAAATCATAGCTGTCTATAACTTCTTTTTGTATGCACCATCTGATTGAACTTTAAAATTCACACTTTTACACGCCGCCTCACAAAATCCAATTAATCAAAATATTATCTGAAGATTTCGTTTCTCCACTACACCAGCTGGCTGCTTTGTCATTAGCACTTGGCAATTTAAGCAGATTTTTTCAACCAGATCCCTGAAAGAAAACGTGAAACCAAAATATGAAGAAATCTTCATGCTAGCTCAAGCGGGGGCATTGACGATGATCAAGGGCATGCCCAACTATAATCAGCCCTTAATCTACTTTTACCAAGACAGTTCTTTTAACTGCCAAACTCTTACACTTAATGAAGCTGCTGCTTGTTATACTCCGACCTGGCGCAGCTGTTATTAGCTTAGTCACGTTATTTCCACTCTATTTGCCTTGTGCATTTTGTGTAACCTATATCTAAGTGATGTGTCTGTTCTGTCCTTGGAGCATTGTTCTCCCTGGTGAGTCCAGTGGAGCTGGATTTAATGGGGATCAAGAGAGGAGGCTAGTAAGAGTTTATAAGCAATTACGGAATAAATGGTCTTATATTGTGTGACGTAAATGTGTCTGACAGAAGTAAACTCAGTTGTATGAGTTGGGTATTGACCCTAAAGAAAAGCTGCCTCCCTGATGTCTATGGGACTTTTAAATATCAAACTGCTGCCTGTTTAATCACGTCTCCTCCTAATACGTCCCGGGTAGGGGAAAGCGTTTCTCTCACTTTAAGGCTCACAGAACATCAGTTGCTTTTTATGAGATGGCTCAGTTCATTAAATATTTGTGAGACCCGGCTAAAACTGGGCATTAGCCCATAATTAACTACTTTATCTAAACATCTAATACCAAGGACGTGATCTTTACTTGCTTGCTGAAGATAATCAATGTGACAGGTGCAGGTCAGACTTAAAAACACTTAAAAAAAAAATGCAGCAGAAGCGATGAAAACCAGCTCCAGACTGTGTTTGAGGAATGAACAGGAGATGCATCTGTTTCTTATGCATATCAGTGCCACATTCTCAAAGGAGTTCCCACAGGAATCTATAAACGCATCTGCACAGCACCACCTCCCAGCTAAAAGTTTCTCCTTCAAACACCCTACAACAGAAGGATCGATATCAGTGTGAGGGGTAATTTTCTATACGTAGAACATGCTCTGCTTAAAGGGTAGCGCTATCTAAGGAGGGTTGGATAGTATTTCCAGTTTGCTGCCGAAGCCGAGGTCAAGCTGTACTCACATCTTTCAGACAGCCCATGAAGTTGTTGCTGACCGGGGAGCCTGGCAGGTCAGCTGTGTTTAGGCTGCCCCCTATGTAGAAAAGATCATCAGAGCCCAGCATGGTATAGTCCTCTTGGGTGTAGCCGGTGGTGGTGAGAATCCCATCCACCAAGATCGTCACCTACAGGAAGAACAGCCAATGGAATGTGAGGAAAATAAAATCCAAGAGTTTAAACAAAGTAGAAAGAACCAGCTTAATTATTTCACGCTTCATTTCTTGATTTGAAATGAGCATGCCTTAATGTTAGCACTTGAAGGCAATTACAAGAACAGCTTTGAAAGGTTCACTAATCTCAGCTGATCCCCATTTCTGATAAACCAGCATGATAGTAGTGGAGTCAACGTATCATAAATATGGGCTCCACTGATATTTTGGCTCCAAAGCAATTTGGAATGCTACAGTTAATTTGCGATTAAAGGTAACAGGATGGCAAGCTGCATTACTTGAACACTGGCACCATCAAAGCAAGACATTTCTCCTATCAATGTCATCAGTAAACAGGGAAGAAAACGAACGGCTGAACAGGGATATAGAAGTAAAAATTATATGCTTGTTGCCATGACAATAAGCCTACAGTAACAAGTAATTCTGCACAAATGTAACAGCTCCCACTTAGGGGTAATAAGTGAAAACAATTACCATTTCTTTGTTGGGAGCATTATTCTATTTCATTTCAGGAAATTTTACAATAGAAAGCAATTTCTTTGTATATTGCACTGCATATAATAAATTGCATATAATGTAAAAGCAAACAAATAAATACAAAGAGGTTGAGCATGCATGGAATCATTTAATTGTTCCGATGTCTGATGCCATACACAGTCACCCTGAGTGGAAACACATTGTGTGTAAAAATCCTTCAGTCAGATCATTAGCTCAGAAAATATCAGAGACCGTGCAGTGATTTCACATAGGGAGGGGATACAAATGCAGAAAACCAGAAACAGTAAAATCCGGTACAAATCTCTCCCCACTAGCTTCAGGTTATACAGTACATGGGCGATCAGTCGGCAGGGCCAAAAAAAAATGAATCAAACAAAAATAGGAAGACACTGCAAAATATACTTGTATAAAAAGCTAACTATCAACAATAGCAAAGTAAGACAAAGGATTCACAACATGAATAAATGGCTATAATGCAAGCTACAAATGAGTTCAATGATGATTTGTAATATACTACTAGCAGGTGTAATTAGCTAACTGAGAACAGGTGGTGCAAAAAAAAAAACAAACTGGTGGGAAGGAAACAAAGAGTGGAAGGAAAACTAAGAACCAAGGATTACAAAAAACAGAGAAAAAAAAACATACAAACAAAAAACAGGGAATGAACACAAAACAGCCAAAACCGTGTGTGTGTGTGACAGAGAGAGAGAGAGAGAGAGAGAGAGAGAGAGAGAGAGAGAGAGAGAGAGAGAGAGAGAGAGAGAGAGAGAGA
>JAVDPK010001612.1:662751-681867 GCA_034780415.1 Cichlasoma orientale | reverse complement strand
GAGAGAGAGAGAGAGCGAGAGAGAGAGAGAGAGCGAGAGAGAGAGAGAGAGAGAGCGCGAGAGCGAGAGAGAGAGAGAGAGAGAGAGAGACTTTTTTCCTTCATTTATAAGTAGGGAGCCTCGGGGGGAGAATAAGCATTAGAAAATGTGGAATAATTTCTAGCTCAAAACAAATCATTTAAAATGTGGGACTTGTGACCCCTGCATCTCCAGAATGAGTTAACTATGTGAAACCAATTGTGTCCATTTTACGAATATCATCGGCATTCGAACGCAAGATGATAACAAACAGACTGACCCGACATGGTATGTTTGGGTGTCAGGTCAATAAAACAAGGTCCTGCCTCTCCATTTGCTGCTACTGGCAGGTATTGATTTCTGTCCATCTAGTATTGAAGCATTGAGTATCTTTAGCTTGGACCTTGGACAATGAGAAGCCTGGACTGAGGGTTGATGAAACTGAATGCGGAGAAATTTCGGAAAAATGTGTTTTCGTGTCTGGGAAGTGATTGATGTTGCTTTTTCTTTCACTCCAAAATGTCTAGAGAAGCATGGCCTGTGTCTAAGATAGTAGTGACACCCAGCTATTTTACTGGCATTCAAATATCTGAGGTGAGGGATCAGTGCATTCAAAGGCAATTACCGATTTAGGTCATTATTAATTAGCACACACCGGAATAAAATGCAGGCACACTACATCTCCAGTGTTATGTGGTTCTTATTAAATGTAATATATATTTATGACTGTCAGGGCAACTCAGGAGGTTTTCAAAAGAATCGGGCGGTATTCAGGAGGCAAAAAAAACAGGTAATCAGTAAGCATGTTAGTGAGTTTCTGTGTACCGACCATGCCAATAAATAGGTGGATGCATTGATAACAAGGGTTGAAAGGCAGAGAAAATGAGCACCAATGAGTTCGCCCAAAACAGACAATAGAAAAGGCAGATGGAGAGAGAGAGATAGTAAATAGGAGGAATTCTAGGGTGAAAAGCACCACCGGATCTAATAAAATGTTTCCACCAGCACTCTCCTGGGAGTTACAGTTCCTCCTATCTACATGTCAGTGAGGTAAGTTATCTGAGGGGAAAGCAATTTACACAGGGATCAAATGCATGCCTGAAAGCATAAGTGACGTTGTAAGCATTGGATTGCCGCTCTTCTGGAAGCCAGGCTAAGGAAATAGACGTGGAGGAGGATGCACGTTTATATGCAGGTTAGTGTGACAGGTTTAGAATATATTGGTGATGATGAGATGTTAGATACAAAATGAGTTCTTCTTTAGAAAAGAAATCTAACATTTATATGCACTGCACGAGCCCCACTCATCATAGGGAATATATTTTGTCTGGTTATAGTTGAAGCAAATTTACAGAGTGATCACTTTGCGGGGCACAAAAAAGCTAGAACCTCCTTTGCCTTTAGAAGCTCAGTTTTCTTACAGTATCAATATTGTACTAGAAGGAAACTTATTCTGTGGAACTCAGTTAGCTAAGATAATGGTACTGTAAGCGACACTAACGCAATCATCCAGCGTACCTGACGAATTCAGAGCATATTAACTTATTTTAAAAAGACACAGTTTAGGGTGGAAGCGCGCTTAGCTTACCCTAAATTGGAGCTATTACAGGTTAGCTGGAGAAACACAATTGTCAGCTAAAGAAAAATAAACAGAGCTAAAAGAGCGTGAATGGCAATTATAAGATCTGTTACTGCTCAGTGTGTAAATACACTGACTGGTTACTTCATTAGTTACAGCTGCTCATCTCCTTGTTAACACAAATATCTAATCAACCAATCACATGACAGCAACTCAATGCCTTTAGGCAGGTGACCTGCTGAAGCTCAAACCGAGCATCAGAAGGGGGAAGAAAAGTAATTTAAGTGACTTTGAATGTGGAATGGTTGTTGGTGCCAGTTGGGCTGGTCTGAGTATTTCAGAAACTGCTGATCTACTGGGATTTTCCCACACAACCATCTCGAGGGTTTACAGAGAGTGGTGTGCAAAAGAGAAACTATCCAGTCAGCAGCAGTTCTCTGGGTGAACATGTTTTGTTGATGGCAGAGGTCAGAGGAGAATGGCCAGACTGCTTCGAGCTGATAACAGTATAATGGCAACAGTAACTCAAATAAACACTTGTTACAACTAAGGTATGCAGAAGAGCAGCTCTGCATGCACAACACATTAAACCTCGAAGCAGATGAGCTACAGCAGCAGAAGGCCACACCTGTGCCACTCCTGTCAGCTAAGAACAGGAAGCTGAGGCTAAAATTGGACAATAGAAGATTGGCATCCTGCCTTGTATCAACAGTTCAGGCTGCTGCTGCTGGTGTAATGATGTTGGGGACATTTTCTTGGCACACTTTGGGGCCCTTAATAACAATTAAGCATCGCTTAAACACCGAAGGCTACCCGAGTATTGCTGCTGACCATGTCCATCCCTTTGTAACCACTAGCTTCTGTACTAGCTTCTGATTGCTCGGCAGGATAATGCACCATGTCACAAAGCTCAAATCATCTCAAACTGGTTTCTTGAACATGCCATTGAGTTCACTGTACTCAAATGGCCTCCAAAGTCACCAGATCTCAATTCAACAGAGCACCTCTGGCATGAGGGGAACACATGAATGTGCAGCTGACAAAATGAGCTTGTTTTCAAGTCAATATGGACAAAAATCTCTGAGGAATGCTTCCAGCTGACAAGTTTACAATATCGGTATCAATACCTCATCCACCAAATGAGCACTTTTACAGTCATTATCTTATTTCTTATTTAACTGGAAGTAACGAGTGAGGAGTGGCTCTGACTGTGAAACCCCATAAGGTTGCTACAAGCAAAAGCTAATCAGACCCAAATCAAACCCTGCTTTATTCTCCACTAGGTTCTAGTTTGGAGCATAATTTACCAAATGAACATCATGTCGTATTAAGTAAGACTTGAAGTAGCAAGTGACACATATTAGGAAACTGTTTACTGATGTCATACATCAAGTAAGCGGTTGGATACAATGTTACTTGTATGTGCAGGCAGAAGAGTCGTCCCCTGCTGGCCATTTGGAAGAATGGAGATTTGAAGCGCCTCTGCTTTCTGACCCTGAAGCTATAGCTGCACCAAGATAGTGAAAAATTAATGCAGCTTATCAACAACAATTAGCATTTTGAGTGCATTTACATTTATCAGTCAGTCTCCTGACAATTGTAAATACCTACTCTTACTCTGCTTATGAATCATTTTCTTCTTCACTAGTTTGCCTGTCTGCAGTTTGCTGCTGCAGTTATGAGAAACAGGACTGATGAGAATGGTGACACTGCAAAAAAAGGGAAAAAAAAAAAAAAAAAAAAAAAGGAAACCAAAATTTGTGAGCCAAAGACTTAAAAGAAAGGGGTAATTATGTGTGGGTTTGTCCCTGCAAGCAACCACTTTACATTACACTCACTCTCACTTATTCAGTGTCTATACAAAAAAAAAGTGCAGCTGTAAGGTATTACAGGAGACTAATAGAATAGCAGAACGATGCAGTCAAAGAAGAATGCCAGCAGGGTAACATTTAATGTAACGGACACATCCTTGCAGTAAATTAGACTGGGAATTCAGTGCCTTGTCCTGACTGCTAATGATATGAAACCTTAAGGCCGAGTTGTACTTGGCTGGAGTACAATAGGTACAGCAGTGCATTGTTGGACATGTGCACTGGCTGTATTTATTATTTAAGCTCTGCTTTCTCTTGCAAGGGCTCCATATACTGCTGCAATGTTACATCAGTGGCCAAAACAACAAAAGGATATTTTAACATTTCCTTTCAGGAATTCATCAAAATCTGAATATGAACAGGCTCCTGAGGTATCATCACTACTGTGGAACAAATTAATACGATGGATAATGAGTTAAGTTTTTATTACAAGTATAAACGGCAATCTTGTGAATGCAAAAAAGAATCAATTTGCTACGTTAAGAAAAAGACTCGGTGATTTCCAGAAATGCAATCTATTACATGAGACAAGGGGCAATGACCTAATGGGCATCTGCAATATCAGGATTGGTAATGTGGCAGCAGAAGCATTTAACAGAATCCAACACAGTATTTGTTTACTGCCAGTTCACACTGCCGGAGGTTAATAGCAGCCTATCTAAACTCTATTTGCAAAGGGCTGCCATTTCCTGGAGCTCATAAGAATCAGATCCAAATCTCTTTTTATATTAATAAGCTGAAAGATACACTTTAAATACTGTTACAAAACTGTATACAGTGACTGATTTCTCTTCATCTCATACATCTTGATCTACAGACTGCAAGCATGCTGATTTACGGGTGGATAAAACTGGCACATTTTACAAAAAGCGTGAGTAATGGATGCATACACACCTGACGGAGGTTGCGTGTCACGCGTACATCATGCCAGACATTGTCATTAAACCTCCCACTGGTAGGTTCCACCAGAGCTTCAAAAGCACCAGAGCCCAGGTTGATGACCAGCCACAGAGCTCCATTCCTCAGAGACAGGTTGACATAGTCAGCTGACTTCCCCGTGTGAAGCAGCAAGGCGTTCCTCTGCAGCGTACGGAAGGAGAGCGTGATCTCATCCAGGCTACTCTGAATGGGAGTCTGGGAGAGGTTGTAGCTGAAATACTCGTTGCCTTTGAAGGTGGCCACTGACTCCTCCTGCCCTGAGAGGGAAGGAGAAAAAGCTTAGATAATTCTCCCTCTCATCCAGCTTAAATTCAACTTATCTACTGGGCACATTCTCTACTTTAGTATGCTGAAATAGAGGAGGCTTGGTGGGTGAAACTAAAGACTAAAATGAGCAGAAAATATACAGTGCAGTACTGCTTCAGAAATATGCCACTAAAACCCCACTTGAACAGACCATGTGCGTATTTGTAAAGCTATTCACACGTTACAAAATCACCGCACATTCTGATGAACAAGTGTGCCGTCATTGGAGAAACACACAATTCTGTGTGGCGTTTCCATAGCAAAGTATAAGTCTGCTGAGGTTTCATATCTTTTTCTTTTCATTAACAAATGCAGTGAAAAACACAAAGACAGCAATAAAGTGATCCTCACTGGCATGTACTGTACCTAATGAAGTATTCATCTTTCATAAGACCGCCATAAAAACACACTAGAGTTACTGCTTACACCAAATCCTCAGCTGAAAATGGTCCTGAGCCTGATATATGCACCATTTACCCTTATTTGAGTATAATATGCTAAAAAAAACCAAAAAAAAACCAAACTATAAAACAGCACCTGCTTTATCCTTTATTCAACTGTATTTTTTCTTCAATGCACAGGGAATGTCCACCAGGTAATGTACATGCACAGCGGAATATAAAGAGGAGATCTTCACCAACTGTTCAGAGGGAAGCAGATGGAGCTTGATTAAAGATGTTGTTTTTGTATTAGTCAATGTTTCTTAGAACTCCACGTTAGCAATTTTTCACAAGCAACCCCATCAATGCATCTTTGGTAGCAAACATCTCACGGCACGTAATAATAAATCATTCTTGACAGCTTACAGCTCATTCAACGGTTACGCCGCTAACACACCTTCCAAAAGGTGAGAGTTTCAAGGTATTTATTTTTTTAATTTTGCCAATTGGAGACCTCACAGACAGTCCTGCTGCACACTAAATTACAAAGACATGCTATATTGTGTTCAGTTTCATAATTCACTAAGGCCTTCCATCCACATACAGCTACTGGCTGTTATAATAAAAGTTGTGTTTTTCTGATATTAAACCAAAGTTTTACTTCAACACACAGGAGTAACATTAACAATTTTACAACACGCAGCGCCGCTGCTCCAAAACCCTTCAACCCTCTTCACAAGGTGCGTCTTATGAGCTACTAAGCCATCTGTTTCAAGCTAGAAGGATAAACTGACCCTTCAGTCGATGTTTGTTTGTTTGCAGAGCAACTGTCAGCGTCAGTACTCAGGGGCCAATTTAAGGCTGTGGGATGAGTGGTCCTATTAGTCTGTATTGTTTGTGCAGTGTAGTTACTCAACTCTTGAGCACACAGCAACTCGCTGAGCTACTGGCACAGAGCATGAATGCAAACTTCCTCATTTGGCTTACACTTTAGGTGAAAAGTAAACCCAAGCGCAGTCAATAGTGACAGTTAAAACTGAAGGAAAGTTATAGCACTTAAACTAAAAGTGCCTTCGTGCCATTTCCCCATTTAAGCTAATACAAAAGGTTTAATCGTGAGAGAAAAAGCTTAATAACAAGAAGATCTGCACCTAAAACGGTGCATATTCTATAGTACACACTCTGCCTAATAGGCTTCCTGTCATTTTGTGATGAAGATGTCACTAGCATGACCCTGAATCTGTCTTGAAGGTCTCTTGATATTGGAGGGACACACAGGCTGCTTTTTCTGCTGTCCTAGAAGGTGTCCTACTGTCTGCAACAATGTTGTTTACCAAAAAAATAAATAAATAAATAAACAGGAATACTAGCGTTTTGTTTTGTCTGACACCAGACAGACTCTGGCACTAACTCAGAGGAAATATCTTCAAAGACACTGGCTGCAGTAAGTACTCCAGCTAAAAGATGCTGAGCAGTTTAGCACTTTATGTACAGTATGTTGTAGCTATTACAAGGGTGGGGTGTGGGAGAGTGGGGGAGCGGGTGGGCCATCCACCCTCTTGGATTCAGCTAAGACCATTGTGCTGATCCATGTCTCAATGTAAATGGAAGCACCTCAATGAAAAAAGAAGGCTCAGCAGAAAATAACAGCAGCACCGACAATTTCTACATGCCTCTCCTGCTTCTCATCTCATTGTGATATGCTCCAGCTTGCCCCCCACTCCGTCTTACTTTACACCATTCAATCTACTTGCAGCCCAAGGTTTTGAACTCATAAATTCCCTCTAAATTCAGGATACAAATACAAGTGAGCCCTTCTAGAAGGACACTGCTCATGGCCAATCCAGTGATGCGTGCAGCTACAAAATATGGAGAGCGAACGCATCCTGGATGCCGCTGTAACACCAGACAAGTTAACCCTAAGATAGCCGGTGAGATTTATCTATAAATGTGCTGATGGAGCTACCATAAGAAAAAAGGCTCCGCCATCAGAGCCTGTTCCTATCAAGACTGTTACTATTTTCTAATAGCCCACCTGTTGCAGTCACAATCACAGAAAACTGCACTTGATGCAGGTCGTGACAAATTCCACCATACTGGCTGCTCATTAATAGCACGGTTTACAGCAGAATCATTTCAAAGATGATCCGAAAGCCAGGGGCACAGATGCAGCTGGTAACTTTGTCTGCAGCTCAGAGGTGGGGACTGGGTTATCAGGCAGAGTGCAAGCAGACTGTGGGGCAGCAGCTGACCATCGGTGTGTAGCGCTGTAGGTGGTCATCAAGCTACACCTGTGCCTGAATAATCTCATCTGTGCGCACACACACTAGCAAAAGAAGCGCGGGACTGAAATATTCACAAACTGCTGCTTCTGAATTTCCAGAAGTCTGCATATTTGTGGCAAAACAAATAGAGATCAAATCAGAGCGCTCGCTCGAGTATTCCCGCAGGCTGAAGGTGGAACACTGTTAATAACAAATGTTTGTTATAACATGCAATGGTTGAATAAAACTTTCATGGATATCCCATGAGGTCACAGTGCTCCGTGTTGCCAGCTGCAACTGCGCTTTGCCTGAGTATTGCTTGGAGGGTTATTTCTGCAAATCTCGATTCCGCAATCAATTACCAACTTCTTCCTCATTTTAATGCATGAAATTGAGCAATTACGTTTAGGCTTCATTTCATGACAAATCGCACTGTGGTTGGCTTCAGGACACACTTACTGTATGATGTACTATATACTTTATATAACAGCGCTATTCTAATACAGCAGAGAATGTTAATCTTTGTACGATTGAGGACGTAGTGGCGTACAGTGTATCCAGCTGCACAGTTCTGTCAGAATACCCATCGATTAAAGCGCAAGCTTAAATTGAACATTATGTTTTTTGGTCTTATAAAGACTAATTGCTACTAGTTTTTCCAAAAGTGGCTACCAAAAGAACTCAGATCCTAATCTATAATGTCACAGTTATGTAGAGCCTCAATCTGCATAATTCATATTTGGTGAAAAACCTCATTCTGTGAAGTATATATATATATCTGAAGCATTTTCATCTCCTGTAAATGATCTAGGTATAATTATCAGTTCACACACACACACACACACACACACACACACACACACACACACACGGAAAAATGTGCATGAGAACACTCAGGATACTGCCACACCCTCTTTTTTTCATCTTCACTGAGTGGGAGCGTGAAAGATGACACACAAAGCGATTTCAGTTTACAGCAGCACATTATTCATAATCAGGGATGATTGAGTTGAAAATAAAAGCTCTGAAAAAATAATCATTAGTACAGAAGCTGCAACGATAACCCAACACCATTGTTCTTTCTGGTCAGATAAGCAATTTTCTGAAGGAACTGGGACATTGTAAAACGCTGTGTGGTCAACATGAGTGGGTCGGAAAAGCCAAGTGTGTTATAGACAACACTAATCTCCGTGTAGATAAGATGATGTCTTTTATCTAAACCTCACAGCACGTGGAGGAACTGCAAAGTCTAAGCACAGCAGAGTACATCCACCCTTTTTCAAAGTGCCTTTTTTCACTCTAATGCAAATATGCTTTGCAGAATCTCGTAGTAGGAAAATGCTTTTCTTGCAAAGTTTTACATCGTAGTTATATTGCTTTATTTTAATTCAGTTTTAGTGCTCAATTATATCCATATTATATAGCGTATATTTGCCTTGTGACCATTACTGCCAGAGGACCACAGTGGTACCTCTTGCTAGAAAACCCTCTAATAAAAACAAAACAAAAAACTTCCACCACTGTTTTGGTTTGTATTGAAATCTCCCATCTATCAGCAACCCAGTGATGAAACATCTGAGGCATTAGTAGAACTGAAAGAAAATGTAATTATATATACACAAGAACCTTAATAAAAATAAAGGCAAACTAAATCCTCAGATAATAAGCCTGTCTAAATAAAGAAATAAACCCCTTTCTCTGCAGACCTTTACATTTTTAAGATGAGATGCCTTTATATATATTTTATTACTGACACCTGTTTCCTTTGAAAACACCATGAAACCAAATGAGCATAGATGTATTACCTTGGCGAATAACTGCAGAGGTCAAAGGTGATGTTCCAGTAGCTCAGTCAGTGGTCAGGACAAGGGTTTGACGGACAAAAATTGTTATGAATAGTGAGCATAACATGAGAGGAAGCAAAAACGAATAGGCAAGAATATGAAAAAAGAGGAGAGGAAATATTAGTGCAGCACAGTTAACTAAAATGATTTCAGGGGAAGGGAAATGTGATCAGGTGGCTGGGAAGGAAAAGCAAACCAATAGACCCCATACCTTGGCGGTTTAACATCAGGTGCGCCAGACCTTGAGGGAAAGAACAGAAAAAAGGATACGAAAACAGGAAGTTCATAAAGAGGTTCGGGAGAACAAAAGCATTGTCACAATGTTGGACTGCAGTTTGTGACAGACATCCTGGGGAAGGTACGGATGTCAAAGTTCAAATTAAAATATAAAGGGGAAATCAAACTAAAAACAGACAAACATCTCAAGGGAGGAAAGGGAAGGCAAGGAGAGAAAAAAACATCTTGACAGGTGCAACCCTCACAGGTAGTTGCTCTCACAGATGCTTTTTTCTAATGGAACATATATTGTATGTTTATTTGATGTAGACAGCGTTTGAGATGTACCAGGTATACATAAAACCTGCTTCTACTGTAAAGACCAAATGTAAAAAAAAAAAAAAAAAGAAAGAAAGAAAGGAAAAAAGTCACCCATGGTAATGCTAGTTCATGGATTTCTGTGATCTTTCTATATATTCTGTGCAACTCATCTCCACTTCTCCACGCGAGTATTTGGCATGTAAGTGCTCAGCCAACCCAGATGAGCCTATTTAACCTTTTTATATGGCACCATTTTATAAAAGGATGGAGGAAGTACCGTTCCCTATCCTTTAAATCTTTAGCGACTCTCATTTCCATTTTTTTTCCTGAGGATTTACCATTTACTGCAGCAGGGTTTGAGGATGGAGCCTCTAGACTGTGCCCTAATACAATAACACAAACTTTAATGCAATGATAACGATCATCTAAGGCTGTCACACCTAACCTTTTAATTCCAAAAAAAAGCAATGCTGCACTGTGGTAAAGCGTCACTGACTATAAACCATCAAAGCAAAAATGCCAACATCACGTGTCCACATTCTGGCATATGGCAGGCAAACGAGGTAGCCTCAAATGCACTGGCTATTGTGATGAACATATGAGCTAATTGCACTGGTCAACATTCAGTTTACTTCATGAGACAATATTGCAATACTCAAATACTGCACTGAAATGCCCTCTAAAAAAAAGCAATATTGGGAGCAAACGCTGTTTGCGTGTCACGTGCTTGTTGTGAGTGACACTGTATTCAAAGCCCTGCAGGTTAGCCTGTGTGCACTGCTGATCCAAGTTTGATCCAGTTTCAACCAGCTTAAATCTTTGAATACATCATCTGACAGCAAAACACAGGCAAATATCTCAGTAGGTCAGGCAGAAATTGCATGACATAGCCTACCTCTCCTGCTTTTCCTGATATAAAAGAGTTGGGGCTGACACAATGCAACACTTCTGCTGAGCACATGAGCCCCACTGTGTGAGCCAACACAAACAGCTCTCATCAGTGCATCAGCACTCTAAGACCCTTGTACAGCAAGTCTCTTAGTCACTATTCCAGCCCTATTTCAGTCATTAGGTAAAACCTTACGAAGGGGCAGGTTGCTATTGCACAAATCTCCTCGCATGTTCCACTGAACAAGCTTGTTAATGCTGCAACTCCTGGTGTGGAATGGACATGATTACCCCTGGGAAGGTCCTTGCCTGCCAACACGTAGGCTTTTGATACAGTGTGCCATTGCAAAGCCAGTGACTGAGCCTGTGCTTAGACAGGATTCACCAGCAGCCCTGTCTGCACAGCAGACAAAGCACCGCTGTGTGCACCCCCACTGCGGCTGTGCACTGCACAAGACAGGCCAACGTACATATACATAAATTATGTCACCTCTTCTTACCCTCATCACCCCTCAGGTGATCTCATTCTCACAAGCAGTACTAAGATGTGACTAGATTAAGATCACGTCTGCTTCTATCCTCTGTCTGTCCTTCTGCTTTGAGCATCACACAGCACAGATGAGGCACAGTATCAGCTTCAAGGGGCTACAAAGGAGGCTTGCATACAGTGTCATTAACTGTAACAAAGACACTGTTGTTGAAAGCCACCACTGGCCGAGATAGCAGGAAGAATAAAAACCCTCTTTCCATGTCTTTGCTTTTTGTCCTGACGGACAGGAGTAAGGTTCCCTTCATCCAAATAATAAGCATATGCAGTTAAAGCCAAAGCTGGAAAACATCTCTGTCTCCAACTCTGGTTACTTATATGAAGGAAAAAGGCTTTGCCTGAAACAATTTGCTGCTACTTTGACTCACTTACTTCATATTTCTGTTGAACACCGGGGCAAGCAAAACTGACTCGCACCCCCGACTAAACTGAATAGATGCTGTTGACCAGAACAGAAATACCTTAGTCAACGTCATAATCTTTGAGAATGTATGCATTTCCTAGGAGTCGACTATAAGGGGATTAAGAGTGGTGCCATTGCTTCCCTTGTACAAAGGCACCCACCCATCGAATCCGTGCATCCTGCTTGGCTGTGCCTTACATCCAAAACTCAGTGTGTGAAAATGCAGAGATAACTGGCTAATGCTCTTTAGAGAGGAAAGCCTGTATGGATAAAACTATCCTTTCTACCAGTAATCTATTACACTTTTTTTTTTTTTTTTTTTTTTTAAATAGGAGGTTAACTGAACAGTAGGCTATAAAATAGGCAGCAAAATGAATAACCAAGCAATGCAATGTCACTTCATTAAAAATGCTACTTTTAGGATACTTTTGACTTGGCTTCATCATACAAAAAATAAATAAATAAATAAATTGTTATTACTGTTGTGAAAAGTCAAAACAAGCACTCTCTTTGCAATAAGTAAATTGACAAAATTACCTTGTGGATGTGATGGTACTGGTCACGACACTCTATGAGTGTGCATGTTCCACGTCAATCGTTTATTAGTCATGGTTTTTTTTTTTAAGCATGCTCACAGACACCTCAGTATCTGCATCTGCTGACCTCGAATAAATATATAACATTGAAAACATACAAGCAGAAAAGCTGCTGCTGAACAACTCTTTGTGCTTTCAAGCAGTCAAGAATGTTGCACCTCTGCCAACATCGAGCTGGCTGAAAATAAGTAATTCACGCTGTGAATGATGACGGTTTGAATCCACAGAGACCAGAGCAGGTGAAGTTTTTTGACCTGTGTAAAAATACCCGGTAAAAGTTTAAAAAGTGCACGCACTACCTAAAAACATGTGAACAAACACCGCTACAGAAAGGAGGCCTGGTGCTTCCGAAAGTCTTTAACAGACTATTGCTTGTGCATTGCTGCTGAACTTTGGACCTCTAGCTCTCGTTCTCCAACACCATCATCTCCAGTTTCTTTTTATTGATTTTTTGCACATGTAAAAACCACATTATTATTTTTTTTAAAAAAAAATCTAATTATGTGTTTGTAGTAGGCCTGGGGGGGAAAAAAAAGGCCTGAAACTAGCATGATTTATAAACATTTTAGCATACAGTATGAAAAGAGCTGAATTTATGTTAGTGGGGCTGCCAAAAAAAAAACCCAACAAAAACCTTAGTTTTATTTCTCTGAATCATTTATAACACGATTAACTCTGGAAATACTTCTAAAAAGGTAAGCACGTCTACCTTTGTAAGTTTAATTAAACAAATATAATGAAAAAACAAATGCAGATGTTGAAGGACCTCTCAGTCATTACTGTGACATTAATTAGCAAGCAACTACGAAGAAAGAACCATTTCATGAGGATTAGGATTTGCTAAATTTGTTTTTCCATGAAAAGTAGAGTATTATGAAGCCTGTTGTAATGAGGGATTAGACCAAGGTCAGCGCTGCTCAAGAGAAGCAAACCCATCAGGACCGGTTGTGTCCTTTCTTTCGAAGATTTTGATGCTTGCTTTATCAACCCCGTAGCTCTCACTGCGTCATTACTCTGTGCTTACAAATGAAAATCTGAAGTGAAAATAACACAATGACAGTGTATTTGCACATGGCATGTGTGTTGCATAAGGTTTTCCTATATGTTGGAGTGATTTTGCTGTGCCTTGTGAGGTGGCTATTCTTATCTCTTGTTCACAGACCTGTTTTTTTTTTTTTTTTTTTTGCTCACAAAACATCAGAGGACGCTGCACTCTTTTGGCATCTGAGCATGCCCCACTATGGCCTTTGTCCGCACAGATCGATGGGAGGCCCACGTGCAGCATACTGTAGATGAACAACTCGGGAAGACTCACCTGCTGTGCCAAAGGATTTTTGCTGGCTTAAAGCATTCCTCAGACAAATAAATATAATTCCTGCACCAGTTATCACACAGCCAAGACCAAATATAGCATTTAGGTTACCATCTTTGTCATCTCTGGGGGAAGGAGGCAATTTAGATAATGCATAGATTAGTCTATTTCTGTTGATGCAAGGGCAGCAGAAAAGAGATTTGCTGCAGAGTAGTACATGGAGTGATATGAAGGACAGAAATTTTTCTCAAAAAAGCATCTGGTCAGTGCTATTTTTTTTTTCTGTCATTGTTGTTTTCATGCATTCTGTATTTGGGGATTGTCTCCATGTCAAGCCTTAATCCAATAAACACTCTGATGTGCTCTCTTTGCAGCATGTCATTTAATAATGCGTGCCTGCTTGCTGTGAGCAGAGCCATGCCATCTTTGCTAATATTAACAATGATTAATGCTTGCTTTTGCAAATTGTGCAGCGACAAATCTTATTTTAACTGTTACTGAAAGGAGCCAACCAAGAGCCACGTAAGTTTAGAATTCTGCATAGTGAGAATCTATGACAAATCATGTATCAAATAAATATTGCATCTAATAATATACCAAGATACACAGCGTATGTATGCTGTTACTGAAGCCATCCTACACCCATGTATTTTTAATCAACACAGCCATGTGAAAAGACTGCAGATGAAGAAAATATCATTTTTTATCTTTAGTCTATTTTTTGCTGTCATACTCCAAATGTAAGCGTCACAAGCAGGACTTCAGAGAGCAGGTGCATACAGGTGCACATCTCGAGTCAGTAACACTGATTTATCATGTGCAGTAGTCCAGCACCCCTCGTGCTGGTCTCCTGAGCCTGTTGGCTGTCCTTTCACCAGAACCGGCATTTCTTGCTAAGGAGATGGATGTCTCGCTCGGATGCCAACTAAACAAATCTTCCTAGCGACTCTCAATCTTCATTTCCGTTCAGTATGTGCACCTCATTAGAAAGCGGTCCTGTTTGATTACGGTGACTGAAAATGCTGGTAATACAGAGACAAGTGTCTCTTTCAAGAAAACAGTTTTACAGGCACCTATGTAAAAAAAATACACTTCAAATATTATTCAAATTTATTAACGTTAAGGGCCTGGCAATCAGCGGCAGACGGTTTATGCCATCATGTTAGAGTTTATTATACTTATTTACCTTAGAGAAATAAAGGCATATAAGCCTAAGCAAACCTCAGAGCAGTTCACTTAAGAAAAATATGCACTGTAGAGGGGAAAATATAGAATTTATAAATATTAAAACAAAGCATTTCTGTACACTCACTTTCTCTGTGATGCAGTATATAAATGCAATCCATATTGTGTGACACCCACGTACTCAGCAGACCTTTCCAGTCACCTTGAGCACAGTGATTATATATACAATGAGCATTCAGCACATTAGGCCCCTTTTCATCAGTGACCTTGTGACCAGTGATAGTATATCTCCGTTCAGCTTAATTTGTAGGATGTCAGAACTGCAGTCCAAACTGACAATAACAACCTGATAATAACCGAAACACACTCTCACCCACTGATGCTGCGGTAATAGCCTCTGCAAATAAGAGCATCACGGCAAACAAATTATGCTCATCATTATGCTCATTATATAACAATGCATTGTCTTACCTTCTACTTCTCTCTGGACAGCTGCAGGGGTAAATGAAAAGCAGACATATTTAATATTGACAGCAGAATATTAAGAATTAATCCACAACCAGATTACTATCTGCAGCTCATCTAACATTGATGGGTACACCAAGCTTCTTCTTTATGTCACAACATGCATGCTGACTGACACATGATTTACCCAGAGCCCGTGAGGTTGGTAATTTGCTTGCTTAGTATAATGGGTGGCATCGCGTCACATTTGTGATGTATAATGTCACATATGCATAATCTGAGGTGTTACCTAAAGAAGGATTATGTTTAGTCTTTTAAGCCACTAAGGACACCCGGCCCTGTGGAAGAAGGCTGCAAAGCTAAGCAAACAATCACAAACACCATTTATAAAGAGGGACCCTAATGTGCTCTGCAGAGTGGAAAAGACTTTAATCACTTCCACTTTTTGTTCTGTGTTGTAGCTGACAAGAAGTTTCTAAGTTCCTTTAAAACACGTTTGTTTTTGTTTTTTTTCCTTTTGCAGATTTTCCAAAATAAGAAAATGGGATGCATTTGGTGGCCCGTTAGATGTGCCAGTGTTGAAAACATGCAAACAGCTATCACATTGGAAAGCTGTTATCCTTTGACTTGTGAAGATGACTGCTGAGAGTGCTGAGCTCACACAGTCCAACTACTTCTAAACATTGCTGTAGTGTACTTTGGCCTGGATTGCGGTTAAGTGGGCTTTATTGATTATCCTCAGGAGCTCAGTGAAAGTATGCACTGTATATATGGAAGGTATCTGAAGACACATGAACTATTTATACTTTAGACAATGCTGAATAACTCACAGTCCTAATTACTGACTTTGTAAACTCTGTCGTGCTTGTGGTGTTGTCACACTGCATTTTAACTTCTATCCTTTACCCTTACCAGTGTGACTGTCTCAGTTTAGAAACAAAAAAAAAAGTCTTTTTTAAGAAGCACAATTTAAAATACAATCTTGCTGCCCTTCTGTCACAGAAACACATGGTATTTTTCTCACCTTCCTGGCAGTACCTTCCCCTGTAGCCGGTATTGATACAGTCACAGAAAACCTCTCCTTGGTTGACGGCGCACACACCTTTGTTGCTGCATGGAGAATGTGTGTCGCATATATACTCCAGATCATTATGAACAGCTTGACCATCCAACAGTATTGGTAGTGCTTCCCCTAGTTTCAAGTTGGCAATAAGGCCCTGGAACGGTGGCTCATATTTGACAGTGCTGGAAGTCAGGGCCGAGAGACGCACATCAGGTGAGATTCCCCCTACATAGAGATCACTATCCACTACCATCTCTTTTCTCTTGGACTTCACCTCAGCCGCCTTCTCCTCATTGTCCACCACCAGTTTGGTCTCCCTGTAATTACGAGTGAGAAGGATTCTGTGCCAGCGTTGGTCGTTGATATGGGTCTCTGTGTGCAGGGAGGCAGGTTCTGCGCAGTGAATGGTGAACCGCAACTGGAGCCTCCCGTCTGCAATTAGAAGCTCCAGGAAATCGCAGTTCCCCCCGTCATCAAAATAGAGCACCAGGGCTTTGCTGATGTTGCTTTTCAGAATAAAGCTGAGCTCACCTGTTGCCTTAGCATCCCACTGGCCATAACGTGTCCACTGACCAGGAACCCCCTCATATTCCAAAGCTATTCCTGTTAGCACCAATCCAGCTAACAATAACCAGGAAGCTGCTCCTTTACAGCTGCACATGATGCTGACTATCTACTGTCTAGTGTAGGCCTCTAGTTCAGATGAATCCAACACACAGCTGTGAGAAAATGCTATCTAGTGTCTATAATTGTTTTATCACCCTATAACTTGCAGAAATAAGAGTTTCTTTAGCCTTGACTGTCTATCCTGATTCTTTTTGCCATCTCTCCTTGGGTGAGACGTGACAGAGTGAACAACTGAGGCACATTACAGAGCACTTTGCATCTACTTTGGATTGGCTGCGAAAGCGAACAAACAATACTGTGTGATTCCTCGTCTTCGCCATCCAGTGTCTTGGCCGCCATCCAGCAGTTTTCCTGTCAGTTCTTCATGGGTTAGCTAGGCACACGGCCTAGGTACAGCCTCCATTCTCCTCAGCATCCCAACATCCTAAGACATGAAAGAAAAACGTGCAATGAATGATTGGAAATGCTGTACAACACAGTCATCATAAATCACGTGGCAAATTAATTACAATGAAACTAACAAATCATTAAGGAGGGAAATATGGAGATGAGCGCGAGAGAGAATTTCCATTGTTATGAACTGGAGCCTTATGAATTGATAAGCCTGCATTTAGCTCTGGTTCACTTTATCACAGTTCACTTTGACCATCTGTAGCCTAGAAATTCCAGCAAAAGGACCTCAACACATGGCTTTAGCATACAGCCTTAATTCTGGCACCCCACCTCATTCCTCAGCTTTTGGGCAGAAAGGGAAACTGAGGGTCTCACTGGTTTGCTGAGACCTGTGCTGATTTCCAAGAAGCTGGTGGAGGGGAAAAAAAAAAAAGCAACTTTGTTTTATAAGTCCCCCCCCCACAGATGTTCCAGCACAATCCATGGCCTCGGTAACTTCAGTGATGTTGAGCCCCTTAAGCCCTCTGCGGTCCCTGGACTCAAGCTAAGACGTTACAGCTAAAAAATACATGCAGGCTAGAGGCTGGAGAGTGCTGAAAAGGAAGGGGGTCTATGTTTGAAACAAACACGCAAACAAAAAAATTCAATATTTTGTGATAACAATAGAGGGTGTGCCTCTCAGGGCTAAGGACACAAACAAAGTTATGTACCGGTCCTTAGCTGTACTGGGAGCCTGCACTGACTCCATTCAGTCTGGTGTCAGGCCGGATGAAATGATTTCTCAGGAAATTAGACTTATTCCAAGTGACAAAAAAATGTATTTAAACAATGAGGGTAGTGTTTATTTATATTTTTCATTACCCTGCAGAGAACAAAGCCAACAATAATGGATATAGACAAGTACTGTCTGTGCAGCGTCCGCCTGTTACAACTTGTTTCTTTGTGCCAAAGAACTCCACTGCTACCCCAAACCTATTAAAAACATATTAAAAAAGCAATAGCACTATATGATTTAATTAAGTGATCAAAACCACAATCAGCAGCTACAATCAATTACAACCGGTCTGAGTAACGGAGTATCTGAAGAATGCTTATACCGCACGTCACATAGCACACGTGATGAAACTCAATATAGGTTTGATTTAGAAAGGAGGTTGTAGCGTGAATGTTGAGATGCCTGCTATTAACATTCACAAAATGTCCCAAAGTCACCCCATCTCCAGAAGAAAAAGAAAGGCGATACTGTACTGATCCACTCAGATCCAATGAGTCAGTCTCCAATAAAAACAGGCTACTGTCAATAATTTGTGGAGTTGAAGCTCTGAGGCTTTACAATAAAACAGAGAAATAGCTAATTTGTCTGAAAGAGGAAATAATCTTTGTTATGTCAAGCTGAGTTCTTTCTCATTTAAAGATGTTTCTCAACCAGGAGCAGAGGCATTTCACGCAAGTTTGGCCCAATTTCATCTCTGTCACAGAGAGAAATATAATATGTGTTTGAGTCTGCTGGGAATTACAGCCTCTACTGGGTATCCTGCAGATGAGGGACTGCCACAGTTAGGTATATTTGCTAAAGGTAGATGTTGCAAGAAAGAGTGCATTACAGCAAATAAATCAAAGTTTCCCCCCAAAGCATCAGAAGGATTCAGGCTGGAAGAAAACCCTTCTGATAGACGGGTTTATCATGGGAAAAGGAAGGTCATAAAAACTGACACCCCCCTCACAGGATGAATTGCAATTTGCAAGGGTCAGGTATGGTGTGTGAAATGCTTCACAGAATCTGCCATAGCTGTATATACATGGTCAGCTTTAGCTTGCTTTGATGTTGAAACACACACACACACACACACACACACACACACACACACACACACACACACACACACACACACACACACA
>JAVDPK010001612.1:619493-637008 GCA_034780415.1 Cichlasoma orientale | reverse complement strand
CACACACACACACACACACACACACACACACACACACACACACACACATATAAAATCAAGTGCATGATAATTGATTTTACTTTATGGTTTTCTGTATGATTTATTCAGTCTCGCACATCACTGTGACTTGTTTTATTGCATCGAGGTTGAGCTCTCTGAAGGAGCCCGGCATGTCAGTTGGGTTGTGGTCTGGACTTTGACTGGGCCATTGCAAAATCCTTGGTTCATTTTTTTTTCCAGCCATTCTGTTGTAGATTTGCTGTTGTGCTTGGGAATCATTGTCCTGTTGTATGACACTGGCGAAGCTTTAGCTGTTGGCCAGATGGACACTTTGGTAAACAGAGGAGTTCATGGTCAACTTAATGACTGCACGGTGCCCCTGGTCCTGTGGCTGCACAACAAGCCCAAATCATCACCCCTCCACCACCGTGCTTCAAGTGTTTGCGCTGATATGCTGTGTTTGGTTTTCGCCAAATGTGGCACTGTGAATCATGGCCAAATATCTCCATTTTGGTCTTGCCTCTCCAAAGGACATCGTTCCAGAAGTCTTGTGGTTTGTTCAGTTGCAACTTTGCTGTACTGGCGTGTTCTTTTTAGAGAGAGGAGGCTTTCTCATGGCAACACTTCCAAACATGTCACATATGCTTTGCTTTTTTGCAGCTTCTCTGAACATCGGATGGTCTGGCCTTGGGGTTAATTCGCCAGCATGTCCACTCCTGGGAAGACTGGAAACTGTCTTGAATGTTTTCCGCTTGTGAATAATCTTTTTCACCATAGAATGATAGATTTGAGCTTGTTTGAAAATGGCCTTACAGTATAACCCTTTCCAGATTGATGGGCAGCAACAATTGCTTTTCCTTCTTGTTTCCTCTTTGGCATGTGTTAGCGCACACCTCAATGCTCCAGACCAGCAAACTGCCTAAACATCTGCATTTATAGAGGTGCTCACACTTGCTGAAGATCAATAAATGAAGTGCTTTTGATTAGCAGCATCTGGCTGCTATTTACTCTCTTAATTCCTGTGGAAGGAGTAAGGGTGGACTTAGTTTTTCATTCACTGCTTCAGCATTTTGGCTTAATGTTTGCTAAATAAATAATGAGATGGTGTAATATGTCATGTGCTGTTGTTCATCTGAGGTTGTATTTAAATAATGTTACAACCCTGTAAGGATGATGATTTCTTTATGTCCTGCTGCTACACAAAACATTAGCATTGAAAGGGGGTGCACTTTCTTTATGTATATACCTATGTATAAAAAAAATGGAAACGTTGATGAAAAATACCTGGAATAAAGCAAATGCAGCTTAACTAAATCTGAATTAAAAGCATGGCCCACATGCCACCGCAACACATCTGCCTGCCAGTCACATAGTCACGATGGTGCACTGCAATCCAAACAATGTCCTCATCAGAGGTCTGATTGTTTCAAATCCTCCTTTGCTGAACAAAGTTCACTCACTTTTTGCAGGTGAAGTGTCCACCGATCATTTGCTGCTTCTGCTTGCACGTGGCACAGCAGCTGACCGAAAATATCCGTCTTGTTATCTTCTTATCTTACCTTCAACATATCTTCTTAGCCTTTTTAGATCCTGGATATGACTTTTTTAGCACTGCAGGGACTTTTCCTGGCAGCTATCGTTTATGCTTTGAGTTGCTGCTTTGAGTTTAGTGGCATGGCTGGAGACATGTTGCTTTTGCAGCAGGAAACATAGTGGGTCTTATTTTACTTTATTACACTAAATCATATTTCTGTGTTATCATCAAGCTGCTATCTCTCTTTCCCCTATTTCTCAGACATAATCAGTGTCTGATCAATAGAGGCTTTTATTGTAAACATCTGTGGTATTTCTGTCTGCAGCACACCTTAGCAAACAGCGGTGTATATTTTAGTGACCCGTCAAAGGCAATTATTGATTTTTGTTCTGGTCTAAGGCAGAGTGAAGCTCTGTGGCCTCGATGAGGAAATGGAGGTGCGCATCTCTTGTGCAAAGAGCTACAACTGCAATGAAATATTGAGCAACTTTCATAGGAGAAAGCCCTCAGGGTTTAAGTAAAGTATGCATATTACTGAACCTGCTTTCTGGGAGTCAGGTGCAAACTAAAAGTTTATTTATTTATTTATCTGTCTTTTTTTATTTGAAGAATGCTCATACACTGGCTCACAACATTCCTGTGGCTTGTGCGATCCTTGCGATACACCCTGGTGCAGTTCAAGTACTTTTCTTCAAATAAGCAGTAAATATTCAAAACACGCCAGACAGCCGACTCTCATAAAAAAGCGTGGTGCGAGTACAGTTAACAAGGCCTCCTAGTAAGTGGTAAAGTAGCCAGCCAATTAAAAACTGCAGTGTAACTAAACTGTTTTGCAATAGTGCATAATATTCATTATGGGTCAGAAGACATATTAATAGATAATGAGCCATTATGCTGAATTTGTGAAGCAGGTCAGATTTTAAGTAATACCAATGTATAGCATTATTTGTATTATCATAATGCATGAACAACAGTATTATTACCAACTTGGCTCATTGCTTTGGAATTGTTATGGGATAATATGACATGCCAGATACAAAGACAGGAAATCAATAGGCCTTTTCACAGAGGACATTTTGACATGCCACAGTTGGAAAATTACAGGTGTGAATGATATAATTAATGATGGCTGAATTCTGTTTAGCAGCTTCATTCTCAGGTCCTGGTGTGCTGGCACTTTGACTCACTGTTCAAGGCTTTATCAATTTATTAAAATCTGGACTTCTACGGCATGAAGAAAAAACGATTTTTATTTTTATTTTAATTTTTTTTTGTTAGAACAAGTTAAAAAAAAAAATAGAATATTAAGCAGCAGACCTATGCAGTCCTAACGTTGTTGGAATATTGTTAAATGCTCCTCGGGGGAACTTGTACTAATAATCTCTGCATACCAATGTGTGATTATTCTCAGTAGCAAGTCTAGGCAAAATTTCACAGGGGCCACTTTGAACCAGTGCACACATTTATTTAATAGATAATGTGACACCAACAAGGACAACAGCAGTTCTAAAAAACTGAGAGGAAAAAGATATTCTAGATATGGCAAAGACCACGTTTAATACAGTAATAACGCCCGAGACCAAGTTGACTGGTTATATAGTGTCGGTTCTGTAACTACAAGCTTCTACGTTTTTTCAGCCTGGTAGCTATGCCAACAAGTGTGTGTGCACTTGAGTCACTCACACTAGGACACACCAGGCTTTAAGTTATCTTGTGTTAAACATCAAAGTAAGCAAAAGAATTAATGTGAGGCTAGTGGAAATTACTTTATTCAAGCGTCTCTCCCAATATTTAAGGCTAGGCTGCGGCTCGGGTGGTAGAGCGGGCTGTCTGCTTCTGGGAAGGTTGGTGGATCAATCCCTCATTCCTTTACTCCACCAGCTGAAGCATCCTTGGGCAAGACACTGAACCCCAACTTGCCCCTGATGCCTCCACTGGCGCACGTGTGAGTGATGTTAGAAAGCACTTAGGCACAGATAAATTTGTGTGATTGGGTGAATCAGACTTGTAGCAGAAAGTGCTTTGAATGCTCAACTGAGTGGAAAGGTGCTATAGAAGTACCGGTGTATTTACCATCTTCTTTCTATTTTTTCACTCCCAGAAGGAAAACTCCTCTTTATTTCAGTTGAGTGGCTTTTGTTGTTGCCATTAGGTGTGTTTAAACAGAATCACGCACGCCACTTGCAAAGAGAGTGAGTGAAGTCAGATGGAGCCCCCTTAGGGAGATCAGGTGTCACTGCAAACTTTGCACATTCTCGCTACTGTAGTTTAAAGTTTGTCAGGCCTTTGCGGCGCCCCTCTGGCCTGGGACTCCAAGCAGTTGCCTGCCTTGCCTAGTAGCAAGCGGCACCTCTGATTATTCTGCATGAATAGACGTCCACTCAGTTTGACAGAGGGTGGAGCTTTATTGCAATATATGTGATCAGGGTGCAAGGTGGAGTTCCTGCCTTTACAAGTACACCAGGTGAGCAATGGAGCAGGTTAAGGACATCAAAGAGAAGACAAACCAAAAAACACCTGGGTGTGAATCATGGCTGCAATTTTTCTAAAACCAACTTAATACATTTTGATACCTTCATCAAATATCGCCTCCACATCCAATAAATCTTTCCAGGTGTTATTGAGAGGTGTATGCAGTGTGTAAGACAACTTATTTATTTATTTATTTTTATCATCACAGACTGGGATAAACGCCAAAAATCCTGATACCCTACCCTATAGCACAATGATGTTTTCTCTTTGTGGGATCCAGCAATAGAACCACAGAACATACTTAGATCTGTTTTCGCAACTTTTTGATGAACAAACTGAACCAGCTCTCCATTAATTTGTCAGCACTTTTTTTTTTTTTTGGTTTTGTTTTGTTTTTCTTTCTTTTATTATATTTAGCTGTTTTTGCTGCCTTAAGGCATTGTAAACCTACACTGCTTTTTATGTTGTTATCATCTGTGTTAAGCACATTGATTTTGCATGTAATGAAATGTGCTATATAAATAAGATTGCCATTACCACTTTTAGATGTGTTGTGTAGGAGATATATTTATTGAGCTGGTAATGCTCGCCCCTCATTCATTGGTGCAGTTGCGGATACTGTCAGGTCCTCTCCACACTACTCACGTCACTATGACATTGCCAGATTTACCACCAGGTGACAGTATTCCTTCTGTTCTGTCCTGGCCTCATGCTGACAAGTTCACAGATGAACGAGGGGCGGAGCGGTGGGAGAGAAAAAAAAGCATTTCACCTGAGTAAAACACTTAGCAACTTAACAACGTCCCCTATGAACCCACTCTCTCGTGATTCATTGCCAGCAGGGCAAATCAGATGATTGGTGTTCCATTTTAACGCCGCACAACAGATATGCTCAGTGTGTATGCAATTAAACGTCTTTTCAGCCATCTGAGATAAAACTGTTTTTCACACACACGCGCGCGCACACACACACACGGACACACGCACCCAAGTACTTATCTTGCCTGGCACTATTAAAAATCATTGCAGGAAGGCTGGAGATAAATGATGTATGAAAATTAATTGAGCAAGTTCAGATTTTACAGTTTAGCGGAACATATTTTAAACTACGTAACTTAATTAAAGTCAATGCATTATAATAACAAAACACCGAGGCCTAGTAAGGATTGCCGGTTGCAGTCTTGTGTGCGAAAAGTGACGGTGCGCCAAGCAGTAGGTGTTGTCCTTAATTTTCGGTGAGATGTAAACAAAGATGCTTACTCTCACCAGGCTACCACAGACTCAGTTTAACAATCTGGATGTAAGCGTGTGAATGGGGCAAGAGAGTGGATAATGGAGACTCACAGCCAGATCAACATCAGATTTTCCATATAAGCTATTTGGCTTTTTAACTGCTGATTTCAGTGGCAGGGGTGGTGAATGTAGACGTGCAAAAAGCATTAAAACAAATACAAAAAAGCAACATTTTAACTGGAACATTGCAGTACCCCCTCGCTACCCATTACTCATTCATTTTCTCTGTGCACTGAACTAAGGCAATCTCTGGTGAACGCAAATCTTTAATATGAGATTTATCAGAATCTCATATTAAAGGTTTGTGAAAATGAAAAAAATGTGCTTAACCTAAAAGAGGAGAATTCAGGCAAATGCAGAAATATGAGAAAAAAGCAGAGCAGAAAAAAAAGGGGGGTGAGTGTGGGGTACTCACATCAATGTAAAACCTGAATGTAAAAAGTTGCAGAGCAACAGAAAGGTGCAAGACACAGATTGCAACTGAAAATGTATCCTATCGTTCTTTGTGAAAGTGTTCAGGCGTATTTATAACTGTGTGAAGAAAGGTTTTCTTACATTGTCAGCTTAGACTTTCGAAAAATAAAGTGAGAAAACAAAAATCCCCAGGAGCTATCAGAGCCAAAAGGAGAGGCTTAATCTGTGGATGATGAAGGTCATAAAACATTATTTGAAATGTGTTTTAAGAAATCAGTTAACATTAATTGGCAAACTTTAAATCATACACATTTTAATATGAGTGCTGCTGATTCCGATTTGCAGAAGTCAGTGCTGCTCTCAGCAGTCACTGTCCATTAGCTGCCTCACTTGAACGTTTGTCAAACACCTTAACAGCTGCGGGAGCTGCTGGCCAATCAGAGCTTTCATTAACATCAGACTTAACCCACTTAATATTTCCAGTGGAATAATATTTTTATTTTAAGCTAATTAAACGTTCACATGCCTGATTACTACATGATGGGGGAAATCATAAATAACAGCTGAAAATCTAACCGATGTTGAGCAGCTTTTTAATTTTATTTACAGTTTTTTTTTAAATGCTCATGTCTTGCTGCCACGTGGAGCTGCTTCCGTAGCTCACTCGGTGCAAAGTGTTGGCATTTGCTGTTGAAAACTTGGCTTGTCATAAAAAAAAAGTCAGCGCATTCATTCAGTTTCGTCTTGAAATGCTTGATGTACCATTTGACAGAAAAGCCAGTAGACATGCAAGAACATAATTTGCCCATCATTGTGGATAAATCAGGGGCGCGCCAGCTTCAATCTGTCAGCTGCTTTGTGATGTTCTGGAGGGTCATCTGGCATATAGGAACATTAAAATGGAAACAGCAGATGTAGACAGCATTTACTGTACAGTATATGCTGTGCGTGTGTTTGTGTGCGTTCTGAAAATTCTTCAGTTGCTGCAGAAACGGCCATGAAGCACTGCCAAGCAACTCAACTACCACCTGCAACTTGATTTCTATTTAGCTGCTGTCTAACTGCTGTTGTGCTTGACAGCAACAACAGCACCTTTTTTTTTCTTTCTCTCTTTCTCTCTGCATCTAGTCCAATCAGGCGACAGAGTGGGGAATGGTAAGAAAGACAAGATAATTTAATTTTATTCCCAATACTTTTCCTGTCAACATTCATCCAGTGTGAAGTTCAATTCAGTACAACTTGACACTGAAATAGGAGTTACTCTTTCATCCAGCTTTTAAACAATTTTAGTCCACAGGCAGAAGCCCTCTTTTAACAAGATGATGATAATCATGCAGCACCGCATCCCACTGAGAACAGCTTAGCAAACATTGCTTTCCACCTTACTCTGTGGTCCATCTACTAGCAGTATAGCAGTGTTGTCTACTTGCTCTTGCTGACATTAACAGGATACGCCTTTCAAATATCATGGCCTTTGGGACTGGGTCAGAGTTGCTATTTATAGAAGGTCAAGACTTTATGATAGCTTGGCAAGCTAGAGTGATAACTGAAAATAGAGTGGGTTTTAGTTGCTTCTCTGCGGATGATTTTGTGTCTGTTATTGCTTTAGGCTTTTGAACAGATGTGACCCACACATACATGCACTGGATTACTGGTTTGTAACAGCTAACAATGCAACTATGTACAGTAGGTGAGAAATGACGGCGCAGCAGGACAATTTTAAACTTTGCAACAGAGCAAAGTGGAGAGACAAACTGCAAGTGAGGCGACACCCAGTGTCCAAAATACCCTGTAACCGACTTTTATTGCAGCAGTTGATAAATAGAGTGTCACCCCACGGTGTGATTATTACTACACTTTGCAGTGCTTTGCTTTCAAAGTGTCACAACAAACTTTTACTGAAAAATATCCTGTGCTGGACAAACAGTTCTGTATTCGGTCTAAATATGGGGAAAATCAGCGAGCTCCTGGAGGTGCAGATGTTATCAGGGGTTCTCAAGGTTTTGATGCCTGAATCCATATTTAGAGAGCCAACATTTGATTTAGGACTGCACACATTAAATACTTTTAGTTTTTGTAACGTGCCGGTTTACAAGGGCGGCTGTTTATGTTGCTGCTCTGACGGCTAGAATAGGAAAAATAATATGGCAGAGAATGCTCCTCTGTTTTGTTCTGTGCTGCTATATCATAGTATGACCTGAACCATGGATTCCCAGGATGCTTGAGGGGAGCCTAAGATGTTACCAAGGGCCGCAGCCTGTGGGCTGCACTTTGAGATCCTTGAACATAATACTTTACAGCTAGGCAGTTTAAAATAAAAATAAGACTGAACAACTGGGAACTAGGAACAGATACTATCCTGATTTTATGATGTTGGATCACAACATTAAAAGCAAACATGTCAGAGAGTACATTATTTGTACAGCTTATTTAAAATTATTTGATCATTTTAAATGTAAAGTATTCATTTTTTGAATGTAACCATAGTAAAAAAAAACTGTTCAGGTAGTTTATTACTATACTATAGTGTAAACAACACCGATTTCTATGATGCTTTGTCCTGATGCCAGCAGCACATACAGTAATAGATCCCAAATGGGACACTTAGTTATTGATGATTTACATAACTGAGAAGTGACATCCTCTGTCCTCAGCATATGCTCCTCCCTTTTACCTTAATCAAGCACTCTGCTCCACCCTCTGCTTAATATTTATAGTCACGTCTTTAAAATAGTGAACACAGGGGCTGTGGTGTGGGTGCCTCTCTTGTTGTGTGCCTGGGACTGGTGGTGTACACCTGCTGTCATACTGTTTACATTCTTCCAGTTTCAGAGCCCTGAGCTGCGACCACTTGCGCCACCATGTCTAAACCCTTGTCTGACCATGATAGAAAGAAACAGATTTCAGTGCGAGGCCTTGCCGGCGTCGAAAACGTTGCAGATCTGAAGCAAAACTTCAACAGACATCTCCACTTTACTCTGGTCAAGGACAGAAATGTGGCAACCAGAAGGGATTACTACTTTGCCCTTGCCCACACGGTGCGCGACCACTTGATTGGCAGGTGGATCAGAACCCAGCAGCACTACTATGAGAAAGATCCCAAAGTAAGTTCTAGTAGCTCTAGGTACAATGGCATTAAATACACATGATTTAAAGAGATGTGAACTATTAGCAATATGTACAGTACTGTGCAATTGCACAGTACTGTATATCACCTAAAAATAAATTAATAAAATAGAAGCTGCTATCTTTATAATGGCCATATCATATAAACTGTATTGCATCTTGCATTTTTGAGTGGTTATAGAGTAAGAACAGTATAAGGGAAATTCTGGCATCCAAAGATGTTTAGGGAAGTCTGTTTTATTAGGATCATTACAGCTACTCTGGATCTTATACTGTCTTATGGATTAACTCTGTTTCTTCTGCATTATTTGCATATATTAAACAGTAGTGCAAAGTAGCTACAGATATTTACCCAAGTTTATTTATAGTAAAGACCTGTTGAAGGTGTAAACAAGTATCATAATCCAATATTTTCATATAAAAAAAAAAGCAAAGATTAGTTGTTTGTTTTTTTTGTTTTTTTAAAAGTCCTTTGTTTCTTCTTTCCTTTCATGTTGGTCTTAATTGCTCGATCTCTCAAAATGATCTCGTGATCTTTGAAAGGAGCTCGATGCCTTTGTTGGGAAATTCTGGTAAAATCCACTACAGCTGTATACAGTTAAAACTCAACCTGCTTCTATGCTGATGCATTAATATAAGCAATCCAATGTATGCATCTATAAAGTAAATATATCAGTCAAAAGGACCACCTGTCTATGGAACGAGCAACTTTAGTTTTTTACATATTTGATATTATGATGTTTCCATTTCTTAAAATCATCACTCCATTGCATTAGCACTTTTATTACGTAGTAAGAATGTAAATACTTCTTCCTCCGCTGTGAGCCAAAGCTTTATATTCTCCAACTGTACCTTCAGCAGCTTGATATCGGTGTAATGCCAAGTCATGACATTTAAACTTCACTGGGGGTTCTTAGCACTCTGCTGGTATGCTGCAGTGCTTATAGTGTGTTGAAACATGAAACCACCCCAAGACCTTCTGTTCCCTTCCTGTCTGACCGTAGAGCACATGTGTCATATGAGCAAATGCCTCTGAGGATGTTTGAGTTCACTTAAAAGCAGTTACATTGAAGCTGTATCTCAGCAGCTCTGCTATTATTAGCCAAAAGCTATAGAAAGAGCCTTAGAAGAACAATATGAAGCTGCCATTACCAGAATATAGTGGCAGGACTGCAAACTACACCACATTATTGCTTGAAAATGTCACACCAAACTGTGTAATTACAACAGAGGGTTCAGAAGCAGAGCAAAACTCAGCTCCAATTCAATTTATTTAGTGGGAAAAAATATTTCTCGCAAAATTATTAATAATCCTACTGAAGGAAGGAGATGATTTTTCCTAATAAAGTTAAGAAAATTTCCTTGTACGCCTTACAAGGCTCACACTGCATGGGCTGAGTTTATAACATGCTGCTTCTCACAATAAGTTGGTTGACTGGGTGTTTGAACGTAGAAACCAGCTGAGACCTTTTTCTGGTGCTCTACATTGAAAGGTCAAAGGTGAACCTTTTAAAGGTCTTGCAGAAGGAGGGAGGACATCCAAGCTCGGGAGCAAGCACGGCTTTGTGCAAAGATCACGTCCTGCAGAGTTACTATTACAACCGGATTGCTATTTAAACACTAATAATATGCATTCTTGGAAAACCAGAGCCAATCAGCACAAGGATATGAAACAAAGATAAGATCTGGAACACATTCATATATAATTCAAGAGATCCTGTTAGCTCCTCAGTGACACAGCTCTGTCAGTTGTATTCATTATTATTTTACACATCCATCTGAACCACTTCTCCGATTTCTCCAGACTTGAACTCCACAATGAAAGGTTATCGGCTTGGGCTGACCTTTACAGCGACCTCTACAGGAGCTATTTTTGCCCCAGCCCAAAATGTTGGCGTTATGTAATATCCAAAGCAATCTGTCCCCCTGCTGCCCCTTTGCCTGCCTCCCCTCCCCCTGCTTTACCTCTATAGCCTGTGTCCAGCCTTCCATATCAGAGAGAGAGAGAAAAAAAAGCACACAACTAAATGGCAAAGGCTAAACAGAGGCTCAGGTGGCATATTTCTACGTACTCTCAACCATGAAGCCAAATGATGAGACTCACAGATTTCTTTGACAGTCTAGGGTGGGTGTTATTGGGACCTTTCCACAACCCTGATCGCAGAATGCCACTCAAGTATCTCTGCCAGTGTTCACAAGACAGTTTTGGACTGTTCGATTGTTCAGTATGACACTGATTATTTCTCCTTTTCTTTTCCACAATGTAGCGCGTGTACTACATTTCCCTTGAGTTCTACATGGGCCGCACCCTCCAAAACACCATGGTGAACCTCGGACTGGAGAACGCCTGCGATGAGGCCATGTACCAGGTGAGACAAACAAGCTTATTTTAATCCTCTTTTAAGTGTGAAATTTCCGCTTTCAAATACTGCGACAGCGGGGGAGCATCCTCAACTCACTGGTTTGTTGTTGTATTCTTTTGTCTCCTTCAGTTGGGTCTGGACATGGAGGAGCTGGAGGACATGGAGGAAGATGCCGGTTTGGGTAATGGTGGCCTGGGCCGCCTTGCAGGTCAGCATCTTTTCATGCTTCATATTTAATAAATTCAAAGATTAATTTTTTTTTTATCTCTGTTGGCTGACTTAAATAATACATTTCTTTCTTTTTTTCCCTTGTGTTTTTTTTTCTTTTACAAGAGCTTTGATATTGTTTAACCTTTTATCATGTGCTGCCTCCGGTTTTCAGCCTGTTTCCTGGATTCCATGGCTTCACTGGGCCTGGCTGCCTATGGTTATGGTATTCGCTATGAATTTGGTATCTTCAATCAAAAGATTGTCAATGGCTGGCAGGTTAGAAGTTCAAACTATAAATTCCTTTCAGTGAGTGAGAACAGCTGCTTTTTAAAATAAATAAATAAAACCAGTTTTGCTTTACATCTGCTGGAGGAGCTTCCTTTTTCATTATCCTGATCTGGTGTCCCTTTATACCCGGCTCAGCTCAAAAGCCACCTGCTAATGAGTGTTTTTCTGCCTCTATATAAATGTATGGCATTACCTAGGTTGAGGAGGCTGATGATTGGCTGCGCTATGGCAACCCCTGGGAAAAAGCACGTCCTGAGTACATGCGCCCAGTTCACTTCTATGGCAGGACTGAGCATTCCCCTGATGGCGTCAAATGGGTTGACACTCAGGTGAAAATGTGAACTAAAGTAAATAAAGCTGAAAGATGTTTGCTTTAATGGCGTACAGCTTTAAATCTTCATGTTACTGTATTGGCAGGTAGTGCTGGCTCTACCGTATGACACCCCCGTCCCAGGCTACAGAAACAACATTGTCAACACCATGAGGCTGTGGTCTGCAAAGGCCCCATGCGAGTTTAACCTGAAAGACTGTATGTATCCAGCAGAAATCACACATTTAAAAAAAAATACACCTGTTAAATAACAATTAACATCAACTACAATAATTATTGCTTTTTTCCTCATAGTCAATGTTGGTGGCTACATTCAGGCTGTTTTGGACAGAAACTTGGCTGAGAACATCTCCCGTGTGCTGTATCCCAATGACAACGTAAGAAAATATGGCTATATTACCTTTTAATCCACCAGCGCTGCACAGCCAGCATACAGATATGAACTTGGATTAGAGGAACTAGATGAATGTGAATATCACAGGGATCTGTGTATGACTGGACAGACTTGAGCTCAGCTCAGCTGAGTGATGGAAGTCCATAATTTGGACTGCTCCTAACGTCCTTTCTGTTCAGCCAGCTTGCTCTGAAGCTGTTTTTTAAATCTGACAAAAGATCTGACCAACATGCGCCAACTTCTCAAAGGCTCCAGGAGGAGGATTTAGGAGATAGCCATCTAGCTTGAGTTATAGCTCATGCCAAGAGTGGTAATTTATGTCTGTGCATTTGAGAACAGAAAGTGTGGTGGATGGACCTCACAGTATAGTTAGTGTTGCACTGCTGTTTGATTTGTGCTAATAATATCATGCTATCGAAACAATAAGGTGATTAATGAAGTTTCACCCACTAAAAAACAAAGGTAAATTATCATTAGTTATTTAATATTTTATATAATTCTTTCAAACTGCTTTTAAGAGCTAATCTGCCTAAAGATGTCTTTGCAGATCTTCTCTGTTTGATAAATCAGTATTGCAAATGCACAGTATTTTCTCTTTCACTCTCTCAAAAACTCATTCTAATATTCATAGCCAACAACACTGCTGGGAATACACTGGCTTTTGTCTCTACTTCTTTTTTTTAGGCATAAAAAGTGTGAATTTAAACAGAAAAGCTAAAAAAAAAAGAAGACATTTCCATATTCAAGGAAGATCTGATTTAAACACTGATTAACTGCACAGTGGGCACCTTCCTTAATATAATTGGAAATGCACATTTATACACATGCAGTACACTTTCACTTGTATGCCAGCATATTCTTAATGGATGTTAGCATAATAATTCTGCTTAAGATATCAGAAACAGATCTATTAAAGCTGCACGAAATCTTTTCACACATGGCTAATATGTGATTGTTAAATTAAAATATTTTAGAGGTCTATGAAATTATTCAGCCACTGAAATACAAAAGGCTATGTTTAATGAATAATAATTTTAAAAAAATCATCTTTGACTGCAGAACAGAAAAAGACAAATATGTGTCTTTACCCACAGTTCTTTGAAGGAAAGGAGCTCCGTCTGAAGCAGGAATACTTTGTGGTGTCTGCCACCCTGCAAGACATCATCCGCCGTTTCAAGGTCTCTAAGTTTGGCTCCAGGGAGATTGCTCGCACAGACTTCAGCAAACTGCCTGACAAGGTGAAGTGAAAAACTCAACAAAATAGTTTCTGTCAAAAATGAAAAGATTTCCTTATGATGTTCTCCCAGGGTCTTCATTAAATTGCCTCTGTCAGTTTTTTGAACAGGTTGTAGGTGGGTTTTATTGTACCTTAGGAGAATAGTTAAAAAGAATAATATCTACAAAGCACTCTGTGGCCTATTCGAATTCTGTTTTGACTTTCTTTAATGTTTTTGCATATTCAGGTTGCCATCCAGCTGAATGACACTCACCCAGCCATGGCTATTCCTGAGCTGATGAGGGTTCTTGTTGATGAAGAGAAGCTAAACTGGGAAATGGTGAGGAAGAGCAACACAGCCCCAAAAAGGTCTTAAAGGTTGATGTTTGCTTTATGTTGATTCACAGCAATACTTTATCACAATGGAGTCATTTTTATTGCACAGTATAATAGTTCTAGAATAATAACACAATTGTATTAAAACTGGTTCTCTGTAGGCCTAACTTTCTGTATGCGATCAGGAGAGAAATCTCCCAAGATGAAGGTTTAAATGCACAAAACAGGATAGCACTTCTGTTTTTCCCAGTAGCTTTCCCCAGGCAGTTGAAATGCTGGACACTAGTATAGCTGCAGTAACTGTGGACACTCTTCCAAGCAACAGAAACAGAGTTCAGTTGCTGGAAGGCCATCAAACAAAAGTGAACCTCAGAAGGCCTTTCAGTCAGTTTGGAGATCTCTGCAACCTGAGAGAGTTCAAAAGCAGCTGTTGATTGATTAGATCACACAACCTGGATCTTTTAAAAGGGAAACCTGGTCTTTCAACAAGGAGCTGGGGTTTAAAATTTGTCTGTTGTCACTTTAAAGTTTGACACTTTTGTCACTTTAATGATGATGGAGGGCTGCATGGACATGAGAATGACAGAAAACAGCACAGAACTGTATTTCTTCTCCTGCTGTTGGTTAGGCCTGGGATATCTGTGTGAAAACCTGCGCCTACACCAATCACACGGTTCTCCCTGAAGCTCTGGAGCGCTGGCCAGTCGAACTGTTTGCTCATCTGCTGCCCCGTCATCTGGAAATAGTCTATGAGATCAACCGCCGCCACCTGGAGGTGAGTTCTGCACATTGCAACATGTCATAATATGTGGTGTGCTGGATGCATGAACCTAATTGCTATAGGTAACACAGGAAGGCCACACTGCCAGTGCCCTCTGCGGTTACATACAAATGTAGTTAATGTATTGACATAGAATATATCTGTCTATTTGAATCTGCCTGTTAGGTAAAATCAGGTACAAATTAAGGAAGACTTATAATAAATTTATGGCATTAATATAGCATGAAATTAAAAACCTGAAAGTTAAGGAAGCAGAAAAAACAAAACAATTCTTTTTTTTATAAATTTTTTTCATCATGAATTTTAGTTTGCTACTGTGGAATGAGACAAAGGAAAACCTTATTAAAATACATGGAAAGACTTCAAAGAATGAAAATGCTGTAATGTAAAAGTCAAAGGAGAAAATGATCCTGATTGGCTTTTAATTGTAACATCTGTCAGAATGGACTCCCTCATTCTTTGTGAACAGAGGGAGACTTATTTCTGACATAAAGTGGTCGGCAGATTTTCATGAGCTATTGCTCAACCAGATAACACAGAGACTTTCATCTACTTAAATCCTGACTGAAATTGTTCTACTGGTAGTTTGATATAATTTTAGAATAGCTGTATTGACCCTGCTGCGACAAGTGTGACAGTTAAAATCAGATTCAGCAAGTGAAATAAAGAAAAATGACCTATGACTTGTTTTATTTTTGCTTCTCATGCGCCTTTTAATTTTGCAGAGAGTTGCTGCTAAGTATCCCGGCGATGATGGTCGTCTTCAACGTATGTCCCTCATTGAAGAGGGTGGACAGAAGAGGATTAACATGGCCCATCTGTGCATTGTTGGCTCCCATGCTGTCAACGGCGTGGCTCAGATACACTCGGACATCCTCAAAGCTACAGTGTACGTTCCTAAAATAAAAACGAATCTTCCAGAAGTCCTTTGTAGCAGTAAATCATAATTAATGTCGCACACAGATGCACAAGTATGTGCAGTATCTGTATTGCTGTCTGTTTCATAAATCCCAATCCTCTGTCATTTCAAGGGCTGCGCATCATCTCTGTGTTCTGATATATGTTATGCTTCCCTGCAGCTTCAAGGACTTCTATGAAATGGAGCCACATAAGTTCCAAAACAAGACCAACGGCATTACTCCTCGCCGCTGGCTGGTTATGTGCAACCCCGGGCTGGCTGAGGTCATTGCAGAGGTAAGCTGTGTTTCAAACACACCAGTAACACAAAGCTTAAATTTAGGTTATACTTTACAGGGGACAGTGAATTCATTTTATTCACTCATTTATTTATTCACTTTTTTTTTTTTTTTGCTCATCAGAAAATCGGGGAGGACTTCCTTCGTGACCTTGACCAGCTTAGGGGTCTCTACAAGTTTGTGAACGATGAGGCCTTCATTCGTGATATTGCCAAAGTGAAACAGGCAAGTAATGTGTTATTTAGTCAAATATGGATCCATTATTATGCTCAAAAAGGTATAAGAGTATTTGTGAATATATATAATTGTGCCTGATGATGGCTGGATACTGAAATCCTGCAAAGAAGTGGCACATATATTTCCCATTAAGCAATCTGTGTCTGTTTCAGATTACATGCACAAACATTTCCATAAAATATCTGATGAAACATCTTATTTTCAGACAGCCAACCCGTTGACCTATTTGTTCTTCTTAGATCAGTGTCAGAGCCTGCATTAACAGTGTTAACTGCGGCATCTACAGTCAGCAAATATTGTGGTTTACCACTTCAGTCTGGGAAAAATGCCATTTTTGTGAATACACTCCAACCCTAGATGGTTGTTGTCCTTGGGGCTTTCAGAGTGTGGTGCTGTGCATAAATAGTAATAGCACCAGGATAGAGATGGGCCCTGGCTGTCAGTTCGGCATGAGTCAGTAGGCTTACCTCAAGGCCTTAGGCACAGTGCTCCGTGGCTTCTGACACACGCGACATTCAACAAATGACGTTCCCCTTGTGTCTGAGTTCACAACACTGGACCACTGGACCGTGCCTTCGGTTCATTTAGTTGCGTAACAAAGACAATATTTTACGGCAAATAGTTCCACAAAGGGGAATGAGTTCTAGGAAGAAAAAAACAAACACTGACTAGATAACCAATAAAGACATTTCAAAGATCCACCTCTCTTCTCTGACACGTAACAATGATGTAGCTCTTTTCTGTCTCTGTAATTCAGTTCAATTCAATTCAGTTTTATTTATATATCGCCAAATCACAACAAGCAGTCTCCTCAAGGCACATTATATTGTAAGGTACAGACCCTACAATAATTACAGAGAAAACCCATCAGTCAAAATGACCCCCTTTGAGCAAGCACTTGGAAAGGAAAAACTCCCTCTTTTTCTTATTGGGCTTTTCACTGCTTTATTCGATCATTTTTGCAGTGGAGAGAGACGGGGAAGACACGTGGTAAATAGCGATAGGTCGGGACTTGAACCGGCGCCGTCCACGCCACCATGCGGCATACATGGGCCCCTGCTCAAGCCCTGAGCCACTCTGGCACCAGGAAAAGCACCCCCTTAACAGGAAGAAACCTCTGGCAGAACCAGGCTCAGGGAGGGCAGCCACCTGCTGTGACCGGTTGGGGCTGAGGCAAGGGAGGCAGGACTAAAGACATGCTGTGGAACAGAGCCAGAGATTAATAACCGATGATTAAAGGCAGAGTGGTGTATAAACAGAGTAAAAAGAGGTGACTGAAAAGAAATATGTGCAAAATGGGACCCCCCCCCCCCCCCCAGCAGCC